>PVJL010003884.1:0-24773 GCA_004026885.1 Lyroderma lyra
CAATAAATCCCTACTGTCACGGTACAAGGCTGCTCCCTGCACTAAAACAATAAATCCTAAATTCTTTTTTCTGTAAGAGCCCATCAGAAATTCGCGCCAATATGTTAGGACCACCAATCAAAAGGCAACATGATTGCCTCTTTGTCTAAAAGCCTGTAAGTCCTATAAAAGGACAGGACCAGAGTGGGTCGGGGAGCTCAGCTGTTTAGGACTTTTGTCTGCTTTGCTCAGTCGGCTGAATAAAGGATCCCTCCCCTCTTCTATCTTTGGTGTTCGGGTGATTCTTTCTGCTGGGCCTAGTTTCCTGCAACACAGCCATGTAATATGAAAAACTGAGACATCTATGGCTGGATTTTTTCCAGACAGCCCTCATCTACCCAAAAGAATGAAAAGTAGGAACTCAAATAGATGCATGCATACCAAAGTTCACAGCAGCATTATTCATTTATAACAGCCCAAAGGTGGAAACAACCAGGTATCCATCAACATATGGATAAACAAACTGCAGTATATCCATACAATGGAATATTGTTTAGCCATAAAAAGGAATGTACAGACCAATATCCCTCAGGAAAGTACATGTAAAAATTTTAAACAAAACATTAACATGGATTTCCCTGGTGGTGTAGTGGCTTAAGGCTTCGGCGCTGGCGCTGTCAATGCTGTGGCCTGGGTTCGATTCCCAGCCAGGGAACTTACCCACATACAAAGAAAGAAGAAGAAGAAGAAAAAAAAAAACATTAACAAATCAAAATCAGTTATATGTAACAGGTTAACACATCACAACCAACTGGAGTGTATCTCAGGAATACAAGGCTGATTTAAGATCTGGAAATCAAGGGAGTTCCCTGATGGTGTAGTGGCTTAAGGCTTCAGCGCTGGCGCTATTAACGCTGCAGCCTGGGTTCGATTCCCAGCCAGGGAGCTACCCACATACAAAAAAAAAAAAAAAAAAGATCTGGAAATCGGGAAAACCATTTGATCATCTCAATAAATGTGGAAAAAGCATTTGGCAAAATTCAACCATTATTCATAATAAAAAGCTCTCAATAAACTAAGAACAGAAGGGAACATTCTCCATCTAATAAAAGGCATCTATGAAAAAGTAACATACTTAACAGTAAAATACTGACTGTTTCTGTTTTCCCATTAAGACTGGGGAAAAGAAAGGGGAGGGGGTGGGAGAGGAGGGGGAAAGCTAAATATAAGGTGATGGAAAGAGAAGTCACAATAGGTGGTGAACTTATTATACAACAAGTTGACAATGCACTGTAGAATTGTATGCCTGAAACCTATGTAATCTTTGCTAACAGATGTCACCCCAATAAGTCTAACAATAAAAATAAATTCAAAAAAAAAAAAAAAAAAAGACTGGGGAAAAGACCAGCATCTACCCTCATCATTTCTATTCAGAACTTTACTGGAGAGCCTAGTCAGGGCCATAAGGGCAAAATAGAGCACACGGACTGGAAAAGATACAAGGAAGTTGTCTTTATTTGCATATGAGCATACGACGTAATTATTTATGCAGAAACCCTATGCAGTTTGAAGGAAGGAATAGAGGAAGGAAGGATGGACAAAAATAGATAGATTTGGAAAAGTAATGGAACAGAAGGTATCAACTCTATTTTTATATACTAAGACAAACAGTTGGAAAATAAAATTTAAAAATAATTGCATTTATAATAGCATCAAAAGTATTTTAAAATAAATTTAACAAAATACATATAAAACTTCTATGCAAAGTTATAAAACACTGCTGAGAAAAATTAAACTAAACAAATTGAGCGATGGACTTCCAAATGTTGGTGAAGATATGGAACAACTAGAATTCTCATTTGCTGGTAGGAGTATAAAATTATGTAACCACCTGTAAGATTAAGCATATATGCATCCTGTGATCCACACATCTACTTCTAGGTATCTACCCAAGAGAAATAAAAACAGTTCACTAAAATAAATGTTCACAGTAGCTTTATTCATAGTGGCCTCAAACTGGAAACAACTCCTATGTTAAAATAAATCAAAATATTGTCTTATATTCATACAATAAAGTACTACTTAGCAAATAAAAGACTGAACTACTGACACTCAATCTCAAAAACATTGCATTGAGCTTTAAAAGTAGCCAGATACAACAGGGCACATACTGTACGAGGTTGGACAAGTAATTTTGCAAATTCATCCTAGAGAAAGTGCTACATATCTCATTGCAGTCACCTTCAAAGTACTCCCTGCCCTTGGGAAGCTATGCATTGACACCAGCGTCTAGTCCATCCTTCAAAGCAGTTTTGGAATTCCTTTGCTGGACCAGAGCTGTCATTGTCCCCAAAATCTGACAGTTAAGTTCACAAACTTGCCACCATGTACTTATGTTGGCAGAACTGTACAAACAGTTCTAGTTTCAAAAATCAGGTAATACTTGCCAAGTTTATGACACCTTGCTGAGTTGTTTATACAGTGCTGCCAATGTTCTAGAACAACTTGGGACTGACATAACTGACAATGCAAGGATCTATTATTCTCTTGAACTGTTCTTTGTTTCTTGTGTAACAGTCTTATCTCCTCACAAAGATTTAAAGTTTTACAAAGTCATTAGAAAGATCATCTTCCTTGGACTTTGGAATCAGGGAGATGTGAATCTAAACCTGGTTCTGTAATTACTACTTGTGTTACATTTATCATTTTGAACCTGTTCTCTCAGAACTGCTGTGACAAGTAAATTATTAATGACAGTATGATGTCACAGGCAAACAAACCTGTTTTCTTTCTCCCATCACATCATGCCCACCACAGTAGCAGACACACAGATAGCAATTAATAATTTTTTTAGAGTTATAGTTTATTTACATTTTTGCAAAGTTGAATAACTTCAAATAATTAAAATGTTATGTTACACTTATACTAATGTGAATATAGTGATATGACTGTTCCATTTCTGCCTTTTTTTTCCAGAGGTGAAACCAAGAAACAGTTTACTGAAATGAAAACAAGTGAAACAAAGGGATAGTTTATTAAAAGGGAAAGTGCACTCCCACGAGGTAAGAGTGGGCTCCAGCAGGAAGTGGCTCAAGAGCCCATTCCTGCCCTTCCTAATTCTAGCATATTTTCTCCTTTAAAAGCTATTAATTTGTTATAATTTGGCACTGTAATTTTTATGGCATTTACTTTGTCATCTTGATCATAACTCTATAGCAACTAACAATTTCTTCATTACATTCCACTGACATGTAGTAAGGACCTGCTATGGGAAATCTGCCCCTGTGGGAGCTAAAAAAGATGTAGCTCTGCTCCTTGCCTGTCCTAATTTTGTTGACGACTACAGTTTCAGGATTTCAAAAAACCAGGTCTAGCAGAACAGGAACCAAGCATTTCAGGGAAATCACACTTAAGAATGCCTGCCAAAGCGATGCAAGGTCCAACCATACTCTGATTCAGAAAGCTAATGGGCAGCTTTAATGGAGTTCTCTGTGGCTTGTAATGAGGGAAGAGGCAAAAAACAGGCCATTTTTGAAAGCATATGCATTAAAGACTTACAGAACTTTTCCCAGGGGAAAATACTGGCTGTCTTCCTACTGGATGCAATGAGCCCACGTTATTGAAACACCGAAAAGAACCTGGGCCGAGGGGGCTGGGAAGCTGAAAAGCAAATGGCCGTGTGGGCGGCAGAATCAGAGCGAAGACGCTGCCTCAGTGCAGGCCAGCTGCAGAACGTACCTGTGAAAGAGTGCTGCTTTCACATTAAGGACACTTTCTTGCTGATGCCACCACCAGAGTCTTCTCCATGCCTGGAAGGCCACAGGCAGGGCTCTCTGCTGGAAGTGACTGTCTGCTCTGACCTGCAACAGCTGAAGTGAAATGATGAATGACCTTTACTTGTACTTTATTTAAAAAAGAAAATGACTGGGGTTACACTCTTGAGGGAGGTTTGCTTCCTACACAAAATTGAGAAAAAGATTAAGTCATTATTTTTAATCTTTGCCAACATGATAGGTGGAAATATGTAGGTAAAAAATTTTCACTTTAACTAAAAGTGGAGTTGGTTAAGCATTTCTTCATATATTTATATGTGCATATGTGTGTGTGTGTGTGTGTATTTTTGGGGTGGGGGGTGGGGGGTGTAGTTCCCTGGCTGGGAATCGAACCCAGGCCACAGCGTTGAGAGTGCCGAAGCCTAGCCACTACACCACCAGGGAACACCCCCTGTGTATTTATATAATTTTTTTTCCTATTGCTTAAGTATTCATACTCACTGCCCATTTTACTATCTGACTATCAGCATTTCTTTTATATATATATATATATATGGATGGACTTTTTGAACCTTAAGAAATTTATTAGCCCTTTGTCATGTATGCTATCAATATTGTTCCCACCCTGTAATGTACCTTTTAATTTTTATTTAAACTATTTGTAATACAGATTCTTTAAATTTTTATGTAATTATAAAGGCTACTACTATTTCACTGATATATCAGTAGGAAGACAGACGACTGACATAGGAACATATATGCCTCCATGACCCAAAACCTGATGGGAGGAGAAAACATGTATGTATGTGTGTCAGTTGTTAAAAAAGGGCTGCAAATTCCCTGATTCTCCTTTACTGAGAAGTGGTTTATGTCCTCTCCCTGAGAATCTGGGTAGGACAGTGAGTACTTTGACCTACAGACTATGATGGAAGTGACACAGTGACTTCTGAGGCTAGGTCATAAAGAGCCATACAGCTTCTATCTTGTTTACTGAAACATTCACTTCTGGAGCCCTGAGCTACGACACAGGAAGTCTGACTACACCGAGGCAGCCATGCTGGTAGGAAGTCCAAGTCTCCTACAGAAGCCGTATGTAGGCGCTCTGGTTAATAGTCCCAGTTGAGCCCAGTCTGCAAGTCATTCCAGCTCAGAAACCAGACATGTGAGTGAAGAAACTTCTAGATGATTCCAACCCCCTGCCATTAGGACATTCCCAGCTGAGGCCCCAATAATCATGGAGTTATTCTTGCTATGTCCTGTCTCAATATTTGGCCACAGAATCCTTAAGCATAATAAAGTGGTGGTTGTTTTAAGCCATTGAGTTTGGGGTGATTTCTTACATAGTAATAGAGAACTAAATGGTACACACATTCTTACCCACATGAAGGAAAAAAAATAATTATCAAATGTCATCTCAGGAGGCAAGATTATGAGTCTTTTTAGTTTTTCTTCTTTACATCTCTCTCTCTATATATACTTCCTAAATTTTAAAAAGTATCTATATACTGCTTTCTTTTTTAAAATAACCACAACTAAGCAGGGCTCTTGCTATTTTCCAGACCTTCTACTATGCAGGCCATGCTAGCTGCATGACAAGTAAGAATACTGACCCCTGACCTTCTCTCAATGCTGGACTCCAGTGTCAAGGAGCTCTCTTTTGCCAAGAAGGAACCAAAAGACCCTCTGCTTCCTTTCCACCTTAAATAAACACAACCCTTCAACTCTGGCACCCACACTCTATTTCTAAAAGGTATCTCTACATTCTGTTGAGCTTGCATTAAATGAGCGCAATGTCCTTTCAGAAACAGGCACATAATCTAAAGGGATGTCAAAGAATGCAGCACTTCTAAGCATTTTCTAAGTATGGAAGGCAAGGGTGACAAAAACAAGCCATGCCCTGGGCTAACTATCCAAATTCCAAGAACTGAATCGATCTTTGATTTAAAAAAAATAAAAAATCTGAAGCAATCAATGGCAGTTTGTTTTTTCATTCACTCATTTGTTCATTCATCTAAATATTAATATTAGCACCTACCCTACTCCGGGCACTGTAGTGGGCTAAGGACAAGAAAGAGACAGGCTGTACCCTCAAGAACCTCACAGTCTGGCAGGGAGAGAGGCCAGGATACCACCATGCGATGAACATTCTGATAAACATGCACCTTGGCTGGGGGTGGGGCTGGGGGGGGGAAGAGGTAACACTTGAGCTGAAAGGGCAGCAAGGAACAGAAAGGTGCAGGTACAATGAGGAGCAGGCAAGCAGAGTACACTCAGGGAAGGACTGGCAGCTTAACTGGTCGGGTGCAGCTGTGAAGGAACAGAGAGATCACAGGAAAGGGTAGAGAAACAGACAGAAGCCAGCTCCCAGAGGAATTTCTATGCCTTGCTAAAAATTTGGATTCTATCCCAAAACTATGAGAAGTCAGCCAGAATCTTTAGAGTCAATCTGAAGATTTTAGCAGCAGATGAAGGTGGGGATGGAGAGGGCAGCACAAAAATAACTGGGAGGAGTTTGGTGTGTGGCCCGCCCTGCTCCACTGCCAGGAATGGCCAAAGAGGGCATATGGCATGCCACTTCCCAATGCAATGCCCCTGCAGGCATCACCAATTGAACACACATTCCCCAGAGCCTGAGCGAAGCCTCAAAATCCTTCTTGGTTCATTGCTCCAGACAGCTACTCCTCATCATTACAGCTGGCCTGCAGGACCACACTTACTTGCCACCCTGGGGCTAAATTACAAACCCTGTGAGAACAGGAGTTTGTCTGCTTTGTATCACAGCTGTAGCCTCAGTGCTTAGGGCAGTATCTGAAGCACAGCAGCTGCTCAGTAAGTCTTTCTTAAATGGAACTGAATCTGTCTTTCTCATTCTGCCTTTACTATTAATAATTCATCAGACTGACCCCATCTCTTCCCACTCACTGGGGGCACTTGGGTCTCTCACTGTTTGGCATTGGAATACGTCACTAACGTTCTGCACGTTCCCCAGTATCTCCTGAAGGTCCCACTGGGCAATGGGCTGGCTAACTAATATAATAAATGAATTTGAATAAAGATGTGAATGGGATGAAAAGGAGCTCATTCCTTTCAGAAAACACCTACATTTTCTTGGGAGTTCCCTGATGGTGTAGTGGCTTAAGGCTTTGGTGCTGGAGCTGTCAGCGCTGTGGCCTGGGTTCGATTCCCAGGCAGGGAACTACCCACATACAAAAAAAAACAAAAACAAAACAAAAAAAACCCACCCTACATTTTCCTAGCAGATGAAGGAGTGGATGTTATGCAGACTTTCTGATATCACTAGAGGAAATGGGGGACATACCTCTGACTTTTGTATAGCACTCTCTCTTCTAAATCCAAATACCAACACCTCTTGGCATAGGGCCTTTCTCAAGAATCTTTCCAAAGCAAATGGATCCAAGAACGTAAGCCAAGAAAGCAATCTGCTATGAAGTACTTCATACCTGCTTGTAGTGCCTCTGCTGAACATGCTGTAACCACAATTTGATATATTTGCATAGCAATGTTTTTCTGAAATAAAACACAGAACATCAAGGTACTGACCACTGCACTTTCAGGTTTCAGGTTTGTAAGCCTTTGTTTTGTTTTGTTTTGTTTTGTTTGTTTGTTTGTTTTTTATGTGGGTAGTTCCCTGGCTGGGAATCGAACCCAGGCTGCAGTATTGACAGTGCTGAAGCCTTTGTCACTACACCATCAGGGAACTCCCCTGCTTTGTTTTTAAGGCAGATAAATCTAGGTATAGTTACATTTTGTGTGTCAAAAACACCCCATGAGTTTCATTCTAAGATAGAGAGAAATAAGAACCTGATATCTAACATGAAATCCGTCAACCCTGATTTTGAACCATGGCGTGCCCCAAAATTTTGACACCTTTCTTGTAAACCTAACTAGATCACCAAGTACGGTGTTTCTGAAACTTGGGTGACATGCATGAAATCCCCCAAATATCCTTCTGGTTTTATTGCCAAACTCTGGGCCTTATTTATGACCACCCAGGTCTGTGACATGATCCTTTCACACAGTGATTTTGAGAGTGAAAACCACATTGTTTTGTAAACAAGGACTTGGAATAATGGTATACTCCGGTAACTCCAACCTGAGAGAGTTAAATATTGGAATTCTCACTGACTCACTAAAAAATGCTCTAAAACTGGATCTATAACTATGCAAATTAAATTGATTAAACTTTTTATGGGGCAAGGGTATAATGAATATTTCTAACAAGAAAATGAATAGTGGTTACCTCCACAGAATAAGACTACGGGGTTGGAGGGAGGGACCCAAGCAGCTTTTATTTTACTCTCTACATTCCTTCCTGTCCACTGAGATTTCCTCATGGACATGTGGTACTTTTATTTTAACCAATAAATCTAAAACTTTGAGGACATTCTCTGCATTATTCAAGACCAAGCCACACATATTCACCTGACCTGAGCCTTCTCTTTAACAGTATCGATACATCAATTTGAAGACGTGAACATAACTAAAGCCGGAAGGACTGAGGCAGTGAATGAGCAGGCCTCTTCAAACTTCAAAGTATGGTGGCCAAGAACCAGTATAAGCATCCTCATTCTACCTCTCCTCTGATCAGATGAAAGAAACATGCAAGCTCAGGAACCACTGGCTTACAGCAGGGGCTTTCTGAATCTGCTGCAGTAATGCCTGGAAGGGTAAGTGAGCACTTCTGCAGAACTGGGAGTCAGTCACAGTGGGTGTCTGGAGAGGATGAGGAGAAGGCGCGAGTCCCTACCTGTAGTGCTCCCAGGCAGCACGCATTGAGGGGAGCTGCTCTCTTTCCTCCCTCTGCTCAATCTGAGACTGCCAGAGGTTCCAGAACCTACGCAGCAGCTGCAGCAAAACAAGAAGAAAATGAAAGTTTATAAGGGCAAAAGGTAAAGTAATCTCTTAACCTACTAGGTAGCAGATCCCTACTCTAAAAGATTGTAAGCCCCCCCAGAGCAGGAATTACCACAATTTGGAGCACCTGACATATAATAGGCTTGTAAAATAATTATGGTTCAGCTATATGGAGCTATTCCGGGCCAACAAAAAAATCAAAAAGAAGGATTTTCCATTCTATGGAACTCAGAAGGTATTCCTAACCGGGGCCTCATGGAAGACAATGCATTTTAGAAATTAAAAGCAATCTTACCACATATTACTGCCTATAAAGTAGTCTTGCCAAAAAATGTTTAACTTCAATCTAACCAAGTCCTGAGATCTAACTTCTAGTTTATAGGAGCTACATAGAAAAAAGAAAAATGAAAAGGAAACAGGTAAATCGAGACTACAGAACACTGTACAAAGTAACTGGCCTTCTTATTCAAAAAAGTCAGTGTCATTCTAAAAAATGTGTACATTATGCTAAGTCAAATGAGCCAGTCACAAAATAACACTATAAATGTGAAGTATCTAGAGTAGTAAATTCAGAGACAGAAAGGAGAATGGTGGTTGTCAGGGGTTGGGGGAAAGGAATGGGGGTAGTTATTGTTCAATGGGTAAAGAGTTTCAGTTTTGCAAGATGAAAAAAGCTCTGGAGATGGACAGTGGTGATGGTCGCACAACAATGTGAATGCACTTAATGTCACAGAACTGTACACTTAAAACTAGTTAAGATGATAAATTTTGTTATTAAAAATTTAATTTTGTTAATTAAAAAAATAAACATGTTAAACAAAAGAAGTGTATGTGTGGGGCACCGTTATTAAGAGCCTTAAGAGACATAATCAAACATAGTGACTAATCAATCCTTAATTGAATCCTGGTTTGAAAAAAAAAACAGCTATAAAAGACATTTTGAAGACAACAGTGGAAATGTGAATATGGGCTGGATACTGGATAATAAGGAACTGCTATTTATTTTGTTAGGGATCACAGTGGTAGTGTGGTTATATAAGAAAATGTTATTTTTGGGTGATACATACAGAAATGTTTAGATGTAAGGTGTCATGATGTCTGTAATCTACTTTGAAATGATTCAGAAAAAAAGGAAGTAAATATTATAAATTGTTGAATTTAGATAGTAAGTACATACCTATTTATTACACTATTCCTTATTTTTTCTATACATTTGAATATTTTCATAATTAAAAGCAAAACAAAACCCATCCTTCCATCACCATATATTTGATGCACACTCCATCCTCTACCCTCCACCTCAAATATCAATTTTCTTAGCAAAAAGATAAAAACTGGGATTCAGCAAGGCAAAAATAGGGTTTCTCTTTCGGCCGGTGTAAATTACTGAAGAAAATGGACATTAAGGTTTCAGAGTCTAAAGATCTGGGGACATATCTGTAAGCAAAAAGGTTAAAAAGAAAATGCCATCAGAAGTCCCTTGATAGAGAAGATGACCCTCACCGTGAAGTCATGCTGCTGGTGAGCGAGATTCCTTTTTATTCGTTGGAGGTGGGCATGGGTCACATTGCCTTTTAGGGCTCTAAAGCAAAAGTGCTGTGAAAAGAACAAAGACACAACCAGTCACAAATCAGTAGTGCCTGTAAAAATAACAGCAGTGAATCAGGTGACAAGCTCAGTCACAGCTCTTCACAACTGCTTTCATGTTTCTGAGAGTGTTTTTCTGCTTTGAGTTTCAACTGGGATCCTGATACAAGCCGACGGCACAGTAGGCACTTAATAAAAAGCTGTCAAACTTCCCTGCTGTCCACAGATAATACACAGGAATGACATACCTTCATCTCTGACCAGCACAGATCCCTGTGACCCAGATGCGGACACTACATTAAGCGGTTAAAACTGTCAACTTTGCCTCTCAGAAAGGAGACAGACCTTTAGTCTATGGAATTTTGTGGGGGTTTTTTGGTGGTTGTTTATTTGTTTTTACCATGTGGGGTCAACATTATATACTTGCACAATTATAAATGCAGTTTTGCAAGAGCAAAACAGAAAGAAGAGAAGGAATCCTTGGTGGGTAGGGGGGTCTGAGTAGGGCCAAGACATGCAGACCTGGCTCTAGTCCCATCAATAATGCCTCACATGTGACCTAAGCAAAGGCCATTCCCCACGCAATCAAGGATTCTCTTACTGTGGTCTCTGGAACTCCATAGGATATTAAAGTGTCAGGGAAGAGAGTCATAAGAGGGACTACTCTCCAGACCTTGCTTTATCCACAGCATCTCTACTTTGATCAATTTCACAGACTAGGCTTCCATCATTTAAAAGGGGTCCGACCATGTAAAAAACCCCAGGACTAGACAATCTCTAAGGTTCTTTTATAGCTCCAAACCCTTCTGACTCCACACCATTATCATCTCTGATCCAAAATGAAAACAGGACTTCAGTCATGAAGTCCTCAATGGAGGGCTTCATGACTGAAGGTCACCACGTGACCAGATGCATTTAAAGAATATGATGTGGGTCCCCCAGGAGTGGATGCCTAAGCAAGGCTGACGAGCTTACCAGCAAACTGTGCCTACAGTGCTCTTCCGCCAGCTCCCACTGGGCAGCTGCTTCTGCACACAGCAGCACATCTGCTAGGAGTTAAGGCCTCTCATCTCAACAAGGTTCCCATCCCTGCATAGTACAATCCTTGTGACCCATCTGAAAGGTTCTGGCTGCAGGGGATCATGGGATATGTCAAGTAGGCTGATGTCCACCTCTGTGTCTCCTCCTGATGACCAAGAAGACTGGACAAAGTGAAACCATGTGAGTTACTTAGCAAACAGCTGGCCTTGCCTTTCCCTCCTTTCATGCCCATTTTGTGAGGCAAAGAGTAGGTGAGATAAACAACTACCGATTGCAGGAAACATTTCAAAATCGCCATATGTAAAGCAGAATCTGCTCTTTGTCCTGCATTCTGTTTTGGCATCACAATCCAGTTAGATGTTGGAGCTAAAAACCTTGAAGTTATTTTCAAACCTCCTCTCCTCCCACTCCCTGCATCTATTCAGTCCCAGGTCCATCTGCTCTCTTCCTAACTCTCTCCTATTCTCCTGTTCCCACCCCCAACACATTGCAGTTCATTTGAGTTGTCCCTCCCATAGACAGGTAAGAGAACCTCCTCATACAACTTGTCTCCCTATGCTAGCTTCACTCCTCTAATCTGTACTTACCCTTTCTAAGGCACAAATCTGCTGCACTGCTTCTCAAACACTTCCAGAGGATCCCCAGTACCATCAGGATAAAGCCCAAATTCCTGACCACAAGGATCCCCACCCTGCATCTACCTGTACTACCCTACTGCTATCCTAGTCACACCCCCAGTGTGCTCACTAGAGCCCCCATCCCCCCATCACCATGCTTGGATGCTTTTCCTCATCAATGCCTGTGCAAATGTCATTCCTCTGACTTGCAACACCCTTCCTAATTTCTCTGCTGGGCGATCCTGTCATCCCCTAAGACTTCAATTTGGTTCAGACATCCTCAGCTGAAATGCCACAGTAGCTCTCGCAGGACTTCATACAAGCCTTTATAATAGCACTTACCACACCATATTGTAAAGACCCATTTTTCACGTCTATTTTCCCCATCAGACAAGAAACTATTGTTAGTCTCTAAGGTTTCCCATATTTCAGAAACTCAGGCAGGAATTTAAAACAAATAAAGAGTTCAATGAACAAATGAATGTGTGGATACACATTCCAAGCAGTCTACATCCTCACACCTGGGCAAAGTGTGGAAGGGGCAATAATTAAGAACACATGCACTGGAGTCAAAGGCCCCACTTAAAATATCCAGGCAGGGAAACACTATGAAATGATAACATGAAATTCAGAATAGTGGGGTTACCTCTGAGGGAAAGGTAAGGGAGTGCAATCAGGGAGGAGCAGAGCAGTGTTAGCAATGTTCTATTTTGTAAGCTGAGTGGTGGGTACTTTTTTTTTTAATATTCATTTTTATTGTAGTGGGTACATTTTTTTATTCTTCTTTAAACTGTGAATGTATGTTACACATACTGTTGTGTATGAATATTCCTAATCAAACAAAAATCTTAAAAAAAGAAGACAACACAGATAGGACTGTCTTAAACTGTTTAGTAATTGTTTCCCCTGTATCTCCTAACCCTTATTTTATAGGCTGCTGAGCTCAGGCTGTTCTGACTGAAGCATGGACAGGACTGGGTGGGTGAAAAGGATACAGTGTTTCCAGTGAGTAAAGGCACGACGCAGCACCATCTTCCTGGCCAGAACCTCCACCTGAGCGTGATGGGCATGCAAGCTCTCTCTCCGCTCCCAGGCCCATTGCCAATCACAGAAGTGTGTCTGGAGCACAGTGACTCGGCGGAATTGCTCAGCCAGCTCTGCAACAGAGAAAATAATTCAAATGCTGCCTCCCCCTCACCAAGGTTGGGCAATGAACTGGAAGCATCTTTTAGACAAGATGAACATGGCCACTACTGGCAGAAAGCAGGGGTTCAAGGCTGCTCTTACAAAGAATCCTGGGATAAACACTTTCTTAATCATGAGAGGGTTTTTAGGAATCCCTTAGTTATATCTCTTCTCTCCAAGAGAAATGGTCTGTAATTTTAGGGAAGCAGATGCTATAAAATCAGTTGTATCAGAGATCTGAAACTCCTGGTTACTACTGATGAGTAGGAATGGCGACTGCTACTTTTAAAGACTGAGTTTTACTTTAATGATCATTGTCTTTTTTAAATTTACTTTTATTTATGTCTCCTGGATAGTACTTTAGGGACTGTCATTGACACACAACTCAGTCAGGCTGATCCAGGCTGCTAGTTTTATCTCCTTCTAACACTAATTAACTAATGGACTGATGAGCTAAAAAGTCCAGGAAGTAGAAGGCAGTAGTGCCTAGAATTTGAATGCTGTAATTAGACAAATGTTAAATCTGCAGGTTATCATGTTTAACAGCTTAAAGGCTTCACCTTACAGGTGTGGGCAACTGGACATTGGTTCCCTGTCACTATTCTCAAATGGACATATTCAAACTCTCCCAAGAGACAGTATTAACAGCCTGGAAGATTTCTGCAGGGAGATCTAGGTGAAAGCTAGACAGCCCAACCCAGTGTCCAATACAGTGCCTGAGTCATTTCTGCATAGGTTCAAGAAACCAAAGTACAAAAAGTACTGATGATCATGACCTATGTATTATTATATTACTCCTGAACTCTCATTGGGAAGTAAACCATTTGGACAGTGTTTAAAAAACTCATCATCATAAATCACAACCATTTACATAACTGGGACGAAACAACAATTTAAATATTAATCAAAAGAAGAATGGAGAAGTAGATTAAAGTAAGCCAACCTATAAAATACAGTCATTAAAAAAATAACATTTATGAAGAATATTTAAAGACATAGGAAAGTGTTTAGTTGTCAGCAAAAGAAAGCAATATACAAAATTGTATTTATATTAATTATAATAATCACAGTAGTTATAGCATGATTAAATAAGTTCTACTGAATAAAATATATGCATAGAAGAAAAGGCCAGAAGGAAATACTTCAGGGTCAATCAAGGATGATGTATTTTTGTCTTCAATCTCCTTTTTCCAAAATGTGTGGCATAATATGGTTACATCTCTCCTTAATACATTAGCACCTCTTGAAGGACAGTGGAAACTGTGACCCAATCCTCTGTCTCTCAAGCCCAGGACTTCCTGCTCACCATTCCGCTGTCTCTTCACTCTGCGGCCCTGCAGATACTCAAGCCAAGCCTTCAGGGATCTCCACTTCTGCCAGTGCTGATGGTGTTTCATTGCAGAGACCCCCTTTCTTCTCTCCCTCTGGGCAAGCAGGAGCTGTTCCTGCCACCATGACCAAGCCTGAAAACCAGAGAAAAGACAATGATCAAAGGAGAGGCAGGAAAGCAGAGGTCAAGTGCCAGGGAGGGAAAAGAGGAACAGAACAGACAGACACACACACTGAAAAGGCTCAAACCAGAGACAAGGAAGCAGCAAACCCTAAGCAGTATCATGAGCTATACAAAAGGATCTTTGGAAGAAAGGATTTTTAAGAAGGACTTTCTGCTTTCAGTATTTTGTTTTTGTTTTTTCCTGGATTAAGAACAAAAATGATAAGGTCAATGAGCAGACAAGAAGCAAGGATAATCCAAGGGGTGATATAATTAGTTCAGATTTGGGATAGGTGAAGGTCTGCCTTTTCTTCCAAAGTGGAAGGAAGCCTATTGTCAAGAGCCCTTCTCAGACACATTAGTTTCCTGAAGCATGCCTACAGAAGCTGAGGGTCTATGAAAGGATTCCCTTTAGACTATTCATGGGTATTCTCAGCAATATGCACACCCTAATTTGAAGATGCCTGTCTCAGATGACTTCATACTTTCCTTTAACGTGTAACACCTTGGAACCTTTCCTTCCTCTCAACTGACTACCCTTCTTCCTATTCCACCAAGAATATAAAAGCAACCAGAAGAGAATTTTTTCAAGCTCCCGCTACTTTACCCACCCACCCACCTGCCCACGGGCTGTCTTCTCTGATGTTACTCTGGATAAACTGTCCATGCTCCCATCAAAGGTTACCCCTGCCCCATAATGGACACATCCCATCTTCTCCCATCTTCTCAAGTTTATCACTCTGGCAATTCCCCCCACCTCCGCCTCATTAATTTTTTACTCTCTATTAAATCAGCATATAAATGTGCTATTATTTCTACCATCTTAAAAAAAAAAATTCCTTCAAGGATATGACTACCAAAAGCAATGGGTGACTTTTCCTTAGACCTGAACCTGACACTAAAATAGCAACAGTATACAGTTTGAATATAAACCGTGTTTTACGTATTATCATATCAATACTCAATGTCTTGGATATGATAACAATATTATGGTTACACAGGAGAACATCTGTATTTTTAGAAGATACAAGCTAAAGTATTTAGGGTTAACTTTATGTCTGCAACTTTAAAGTGGTTCAGAAAATATAAGAAATACATTAATATACTAAGAGAAAGCAAATATGGTGAGAAATAAAGAACAATTAAACTAGTGAAGAGTATACAGTGTCCACCTTTTCTTTGATTTGTTATTTGTCCAAATAAAAAGTTGAAGGGAGGAGTTCCCTGGTGGTGTAGTGGCTTAAGGCTTCGGCACTGGCGCTGTCAGTACTGCGGCCTGGGTTCCATTCCCAGTCAGGGAGCTGGCCACATACCAAAAAGCATAAAAAAAAAAAAAAAAAAAAAAGGTTGAAGGGAGGGGTTCCCTGGTGGTGCAGTGGCTAGGCTTCGGAGCTCTCAACGCTGCAGCCTGGGTTCGATTCCCAGCCAGGGAACCACCACCAAAAAACTTGAAAGGAAACGATCACTGGCACAAAAGTACTTCTTAAAAGGAATAAATCAGTAATTCTCAAACCAACCAACACCCCTCTCTAGACCACACTTTGCCATCCAGCTAACACTTGAGTTCTTCACTTTCCTTTCCAAACTCCTCAAATGATAGTTTCTAATTTCTTTTCTCCCAGGCAGGCTTCCTTGAATCCTCTTCAGGCTTACAGAAACTGCTCTTATCAAGTCTATCAGTGATCTCAACCTTTCTCAATCCAAAGGTCAAATCTCAGTCCTCATCTTCCCTGATCTGCCAAAAGCATGGGACACACCTTCCTTCCCTGGCTCCCAGGCTACTCTGGTCTCTTCCTTGTTCCCATTGCTGACTTCCACCTGAAAAGCTGTCCTGGAACCTCTTTACTAGCTACTCACCCCTTTGTGCTTTCACCCAGTGTCACAGCTTTAAATACCATCTGCATGTATATCTCATATGTGGACCACATATATATCCAACTGCCTCCTTGACATTTCCTCGTGGATGGAGCTGAGAATGGAGCTCCTCCTAATCTTTCTTCATAAGCCTGCTTCTTCATCTTCCCCATTTCATTAAATGGCAACTCCATTGTTCCAGTTACTGAGGCCAAAAACCTGGAAGTCATCTTGGACTCACTCTCTCTGAAACTTCACATCTTATCTATCCACTAGCAAATCCTAATGCTAATACCTGCAAAACATATCCAGAATCCAACACCATCTTGTTATCATCCTTGTCCAAAATCACATCTGGAATTTTTTAATAGCTTCCTGTTTTTTCTGCTTTTATCCTTGATCATATATATATATATTTAATTTACAAACATACTGACATATAAATAATAAGAAGCATCCTGGCAGGAGCCTCCCCAGCTGTCTCTACCTGAGATGAAGACTTCAAGAGAAACGTGTTGCTCACACACAGTGCCCACTCTGAGATGTTCTATGGTCTATTTTTTTTTTTGGGGGGGGGGGAGGGAGACTTTTTATTTTTCAATTACATTTGACATACAAAATTACATTGGTTTCATGTGTACAGCATGATGATGATCAGGTTCAGGGCAGTCTATGGTCTACTGTTAACACAATAGGCAGAGTGGTCCTTGTTCATTTCTTTTGGTTGTTATCTCACTTAAATCTCTTCATTTTACATGACAGTTTCCCTCCCTGCCTTTTTTTCTCTTTCATGCCAGCAATTTGTTAGAGAAACCAGGCCATTTATTCTATAAAATGTCCCACATTTTAGATTTGGGTGATTGTCTCCTCAAGGTGCCTTAAACTTGCTCCTGTGATCCCTGTATTTCCACTGAATTGACTGTTAGATTCGTGTCAGGTTTGGTTGCAGTCATGTTCAAATTTCTGGACAAGAACAATTCTCGAGTGGTCCTAGGTACTTCCCATTACGTTGCATCATGAAGTACATCATGGTTGGATGCCACAATTTTATCAGTACCAAGATCGTTTCATGGCTTCAGATGGCATCAGTCCAATCCCTCCACATATTTTCCCATCATCTTTCACCTAGTGATTGCTGCCTAGATCCATTTTCTCATTAGGAATGGCAAAATAGTGATTTTCCATTTCTAGAGCTCCTGTATTTATTAACTGAAATTCTATAAAGAGTCTACTCTATCATTAACCCTTTGGTTTTTCAGAGAATAGTCTGTATAGGAAAAGCAGGATAAATGCTTGATTTTTAGTTAATGCTCTAACAACCCCAAATGGTGACCAATGAGTTCCTTTTCATTTCTCATTATGAACACATTATACATTAATATTTGATGTATTTTTAATCCATTGTAGTCATTCTTGTTTTTGATGCTCCAACTGTTTTTATCTTAAGCCTATGGGAGTCCTGACACAACCCCATTAACCTGTTAATTTCCTCACTTTCCAGCACATCTTATATGATGTCTATTTTCTGCTCTAGACCTGGAATCAGCCATTTCTCCAAACAAAACAAAGCAAAACAAAAACAAACAAGAAAAATCACCTCAGTTCCTGTTAGTGGGAAATAGCAGAGACCACCACGTGGACACTGGGGATGCTAAAAGCTATAATACTGCTCCTGCTTCCAAGGCTCTTCAATAAACAGTGAGAAATAGATTTTTTAGGTTAAAAAGAAAACCAACTTGAGTCCATATTGGTATTTACATTTCCAGTTCCAGATTATAGGACTCTTATTTCTTTGATTTTGTACCTGTAATCTTTTCTTCTACCCTGAAAAATCATGATTCCTGACACTGCCATAGCTATTTGCTTTATCTTACACTGTAGCTACAATTGTTTCATCGTTAACAATTCCAAACCTGCTACTAACAAGACTACTGAATACAGTTCTGTATTTCTTAATAGTTCTTTGTGTCCTTAGAATATATCCCACTAGGGATGAACAGTCAAAATATTGTTTAAACTTACTTGAAGTAATTACTTTCTCTGTGCAGTCATTGCTACAAACCGGATTTGTTTGTTTCAGGATGTTTTAAAATCCTTGGGTTTGCTTTTTGTCACTTTTGATTTACTTTCGTTTTTTAGTTATGTAAAATATTCTCATGGTTCCAAAGTTAAAAATATGTAACAAAGCAAAAAGTAACAGGAATACTTTGTTTTCACACAGTTGCCTTCCTCCCTCTATAGGTAACCATTTTTTGTTAGGTTTTTAGTTTATTTTTCCATTATTTATTCTTGAATGTAAGCACGCGTGCATACTCTCACTCACACACTCACTCACTCACTCACACACACACAAACACACTTATGTATCTTTCGCTTTGTCACACAAAAGACGGCACGCAATGAACCAGAGGGATCCTATTAAGAGGTTGGTGTGATCATATCACACTCCTCCACTTAAAGCCAGCAGCTTCTCACCTCCCCTGGAATTAAGAGCCAAAGCCTTTATGCGTACAGCATGCAAAGCCTTACCGTCTGTCTCCTTGTCCCCAAACAACATAATCCTTCCTACTGCCCCCCAAATTGGGTTCTTAAACCCAGCTCCAACGTGAAGGGGTGTTGGGAGGTCTGACCTCACACCAACAAACAATTCGTGGATACCAACAGGGTGTCCAAGAGGTCAGTTCAATTTTGACACCATCTACCCAGAGACAGCATCAGATTCCACAGGTTAAGGGTATCATCCCACAGGACTGCCCCCAACACTCTTACCTGTGCTTCGGACCCACTGGCCACTGATTGGAGGTTCCAAAGACCCACTCCAACTCAGAGTGCTAACTGCAAGTCCAGATTGTTACTTGTACTTCTGATGACTGGCTAAAATTAGAGGTTCCCACAACTCCCTGAGTTTGATTAATTTTCTAGAACAGCTCACAGAACTCAGAGAAACATGTTACTTACTAGATCACTAGTTTATTATGAAAGGATATTAACTCAGGATGGAAGAGACGCATAGGGCAAGGTATGTGGGAAGGGGGCATGCAGCTTCTACATCCTCTCCAAACATAACTCTCTCCCCATATCTCCACATATTCACCAACGCAGACGCTCTCCAAACCTCATCCTTTTGGTTTTTTATGGAGGCTTTATTACATAGTCATGATTGATTAATCATTGGCCATTGGCTATTAATTCCACCTCCAGTCCCTCTCCTGTCCTAAGGTTGGGGCCAAAGGGTGGGGGGAAACTGAAAGTTCCAACCCTCTAATCACATGGTTGGGGACCAGCACCCCCCCCCCCCATCCTTAGGTGCTTTCCAAAAGCCACCTCATTAACATAACAAAAGACACCCCTTCCCCAATACTTAGGGAATTCTGAGTGTTTCAGGAGCTGTAACCCAGGAATTATGGACAACCAAATATACAAGGGCTGTCTGGAAAGTATCCAGCCATGTAATATGAAAAATGGAGGCATTTATGGCTGGAGTTTTTCAGGACTGCCTTCATATATGAGAAACCTCTAAAACAAGAAAGATTATAGGAAAAAAGAAGCCAGGTTTTTTTCCAACCTTAATTTCTTTTCTGTCCTCATTATTTTCTAATTTGCTGTAGGGAAACAGTAATGAGGAAGTAAGAAATATGCTGCTATTTCTTTAAACATATTAGTAACTAATTCATAAATCCCTTCCCAGCTCCACAATTAGCTAATGCTCGCTATAAACCATTGATACTCACACTTAGCATACTGCTATAACAGCAGCCTCTGTCTGGTGAAGAGCCCAGCCTTCCATGTTGCTTCTTCCCCTCCCCGTGCCAACCCTCCTCAGTCCCCTGAGCTGCCAGGAGGGCCCAGCAGAAAAGTGGCAGCATGAAGGCCGCCCTTCTACTTGGGAGTCCGATCCCACCCTCTGTGGGTGCGGGGCTCAACAGCATGGACAAAGGATACCAAAACTACAGATGATGGACTCACCTGTAGCTGGAGACTCAGGTCCCTGTGCTTCACAGCTGCGGCATGGAGAACACGGCCTGCACGGGCCTGTCCCAGTTGCCGCCGCCACTCACTCCACCACACCCTGCCAAAGCGTAAAGTGAAGAAGACAGAACCAGTCAGAAAAAAAGCCTCTCGGGAAGAGAAGCATAGGTAGTGAGAGCTGGGCCTCAGACTCTCAGCTCCCCGCTCTCCTTCATGGTGCCATCTCTAGACTGACATCTCTTAGAGCCACTGCTGAACAATACAATCAAGAAAGTCCCAGAGCTGCCATCTGAGGGTTGGAAACTCATGGTTTTTAAAGTCAAATCCAGCCTTGGGCACTAAAGAAATGCTCTGTTTGGCCTATACAGGTTTTTAAAATATAAATATAAACATATATAAATATATAAATATATATATAAATTATTGCCAAAATTTAAAAAATCAGGAGACTTCACAGAATAATCTGCAAAAACAGTGACTTTTAGATTTCCAGTCCTAACAGATCCCTTCGGTTCCTACTGTTCTGGCTAGGTTTCATTCCAGTTTTGATTTCTTTTCTGCTTACTTTCTAATTTACGAGGGGAAAATAAGAAGAAAATAAGAACTGGCAACCTCTATTTTACCAAAAAACAAAACTCTATTTGCCTGGTCACTCTAACCCACCAAAAATTTTCTTCCTAATCTAGGCTGTGCTAGGTGCATTACTGAAAACAAAGTTTCAAGGTATCTCACATTACTGCTTATCTTTTTAAGCACTTAGGGAATTATACGTTCCTTGAATGTAGTCTCAGCACTCAATATAGTACCAGGAACATTTTAAGCCCTTAATAAATATACAGTGAATAAATAAAATTATGTTAAAATTTTTCCTATAGACACTAGCTGAATTGCATACTTCTAAGAATTTAAAAATATTTGCTGGGTAAATTTTAGATAACTTAAATTTTTTTAAATTTTAACTTCTTTATGTCCACTGATATTCAGTATACTAAATACTTTACAGATATTACCTTATTTCCATGACAACCTTGAAAGATACTTAATAATGTACCTATTTCTCAGGTGAGAAAAGTGAAACTTTGACAGCTAAAATGACCCAATAATACATGTTGGAACAGGGATGTGAACTTAAGTCGGTCTAGATGCAAAGCCTCTGCTCTTAGACATACTATATACATGGTCCAGTTCCTTTGGGCAGGTATTGAGCTTTCAATAGTGTCCTGCTATTCAGGGTATTACACCACTAGAGATAACATACAGTGGAATCAGTCTCATTATAAAACAGCTCATCATTACACATATCTGGCTTTCAAAGTGGACTAACTCATGACCCTTCATTGTAGACAATGCTGATGAGACCCAACGTGGTGCAGCAGAGAAGAGCATGGGTTCCAACATCAGAAAGATGAGTAGGTGAGCCCTAGTTTTGTCCATTACAACTTATGTAAGCTCAGGCAAATTACTCAACCTTTCTGAGGCTTGTATGAGGGTTGTCTAGAAAGTATCCAGCCATGTAGTATGAAAAACAGAGGCATTTACTGCTGGATTTTGCCTGAGAGCCCTTGTATACCTTAATTTATACAATAAAAGTACTTGTTTAATAGTTTATGGTAAGAATGAAATGAACCACTTTGCATTAAAAAATTTACACACACAAACTTCACATAGGGTGTTTTTTTCCACATAGGGTTTAGAACACAGTGAATACTCAATCAGTGTTTCTTATGATTATGTGAAAACTGACCTTATAGTTGAACCAAGTTTACAATAAGGTATCAGTTATGTTTGAAACTGGTTTAAGGTGGGTTTTGATGCTGCATTCCAGCAGCATAAAGGCTGAGGTAAAAATGACAGCTGCGGATCCTCAAGGCAACTGAGCACACTCACCACAAAATACTCTGCTTCCTAAATTCCAGGGCAGTGGTCTGCATCTGAAGTTTGGTCCTTCGGAAAACCACATAGATCAACCAGGACTTCCAGGCTTGTCGCATCTTTTGCTTTGCATCTAGATGCACCAAAGAGATTTCAAAAAGGGGTGTGGGAAAAGGATTACTCTGGGTTACGATCAAAGCTCATGCATGGGGTCCCAGTACTCATCCTCTTTCGAACGTCTAAATCCTTCAGCTTCCAAGTGCCCCCTACTGGAAAAGTTGTGAAGCTCCATAGAATTAATAAGGATGCAAGTGCATGTGCAGAATGGTTACTTACAAGTGATGACATTTACAAAGCATTTAAAGGAAAATCAATATACTGCACTGTCCAGAAATCCTTTCTTTTAAAAGGCCTTATTTTTTTAGACATATACTATGCAGTATGTACAGATGGAATAATGTAGATTAACACAAGAAGTAGAGAAATGAGACTGGTGTAAGCTGGTAATTCTCCATGTGACGAAAACTGCGAAACTGTGATCAACAAAGTCAAAGAACTAAACAGAGAGAGAGAAAGTCCAAGTTCATGGATAGGAAGACCCAATATTGTCAGGGTGTCAGTTTTTCCCAACTTGATCTATAGAAACAATGCCATACTATTCAAAATCCCATCAAGTTATTTTGTGGCTATCAACAAACTGATGCTCAAGTTTATATGGAGGTAAAAGACCCAGAATAGCTAACACAATATTAAAAGAGAACAAAGTTGGAAGACTAACACTACCCGACTTCAAGACTTACTACAAAGCTACAGTAATCAAGACAGTGTGGGGGAGTTCCCTGATGGTGTAGTGGCTTAAGGCTTCGGTGCTGGCGCTGTCAGCGCTGCGGCCTGGGTTCGATTCCCAGTCAGGGAGCTACCCACATACCAAAAAGCAAAATAAATAAATAAATAAACACTAGATCTGGAGAAATAAATTAAAAAAAAAAAAAAAAAAGACAGTGTGGGCAACATGAGCACGAGGGGTCCTGTGGCGATTGAAGAACGGCATCTGAAGCCAAAGTGGAGGTTGGAGGTGAGCACTGCCCAGTTCCCTACAGCTTGTTGTTTCCTGGTGGCATGAAACACCAAAGACAAAGGGATCACCCTATCAAATAATGTTGGAAGACTATCTAGCCCATGGTCAAGGACAGAAAAAGTTTGCATCTTAAGCAAGATCACTCTGCCTGGTAGTTGGAAGACTGGATCAAAATGGGAGACTAAAGGCTGTTTAAGTTATTCAGCTTCCCCAACAAATTGCAGGAAGCAGAGGGACCACGGACCACTGCACCCACCTCCAAACACTGCTGGAGACCAAGATATGGTTTAAACACCTCCCCTCTCTCCCAAAATATCCCCCCCAGGGCCACCTAGTGTCTGTTCTACAGCCAGACAGCACAAAAATTCAAATAAGAGAAATCAAGTGATCTCCTGGGCTCTGCTGGAAATAAAGTCCTTATACCAGAGAAGAACAACACAACAGACAATATGAACACCTTAGGATTTGAAGCCTCTCAGAAAGATGAAAAATCTCCAGAAAAGAATCGTACAGATCTAGAAATTTATGAACTAACTGACAGAGAATATAAAACAGCCGTTCTAAAGATTCTCAGAGAAATGAAAACATGCTGGCAAAACGTCATAGCTGAGATTAATGATCTCAAAAAGGAAATCCGTGAACAAAATCAACAGTTTAACAAAGAAATTCAAACTGTAAGGAAGAACGAGATAAATAATACAATAAAAAAGGTGAGAAATGAAGTAACTGCCATAGAAAACAAGGCCAAACAGATGGAGGACAGAATTAGTAATATTGAAGATCGAAACATGGAAACATCTGAGAAAGAGGAAGATAAGGAATACAGAACCAAAAGGATTGAAAGAACTCTGCAAGAACTATCTGACTCCATGAGACAAAACAACATCAGGATAATAGGATTGGAAGAAAGAGCAGAACACTCTACAGAGAGCATACTCAAACAAATAGTAGATGAGAACTTTCCAAAAACCTATGGAAATATCTGGAACCCCAAATTCAAGAAGAAAATAGGTCCCCTAGATACCCGGACCCTAACAGATCTTCTCCAAGACACACCGTCCTGAAGATGTCAAAAATCAAAGACAAAGGGACAATTCTCAAGGCAGCTAGGGAAGAAAGAACTATAACCTTTAGAGGTAAACCCATGAGACTGGCATCAGACTTCTTAGTGGAAGCTCTGCAGGCCAGGAGGGAGTGGAATCAAATATTCAAAATTTTTTTTTTTTTTTGCTTTTTGGTATGTGGGTAGCTCCCTGGCTGGGAATCGAACCCAGGCCGCAGCGCTGACAGCACCAGCGCCGAAGCCTTAAGCCACTACACCATCAGGGAACTCCAAATATTCAAAATATTAAAAGAGAGAAACTTCCAGCCAAGAATAAATTATCCAGCAAAATTATCCTTCAGATATGAAGGTGGAATAAAGACCTTCTCAGACACACAGAAGCTGAGGG
>PVJL010003884.1:24873-144810 GCA_004026885.1 Lyroderma lyra
AAAAAAAAAAAAAAAAAAAAAAAAAAAAAAAAAAAAAAAAAAAAAAAAAAAAAAAAAAAAAAAAAAAAAAAAAAAAAAAAAAAAAAAAAAAAAAAAAAAGAAAATAAATACTGAAGGAGGCTCTTCAACCTGAAACAAAACATCAGGACAAATGGAATAGAGCCGGGGTAACAAGAAAGAAACAAAAGTGAAACAAAACAACAAAAAAGTAATGGCCACAGGAAATCCTCACATAATCAATCACTTTAAATGTTAATGGACTGAACTCACCAAAAAAAGACACAGAATAGCAGACTGGATTAAAAAACCCCATCCATATGCTGTTTCCAGGAGACACAACTCAGCCATAAGGACAGACAGACTCAGTGAAAGGATGGAAAACAATATTCCAAGCAAATGGTAACCAGAGAAAAGCAGGAGTTGCCATACTGATATCTGATGAAACAAACTTCAGGTTAAAAACCCTTTAAGAGTCACTTTTTTGGAAAAACTCTTTGACCTTTACCTTCCTCCTCAAGTTAAATGACACTCACCAGCTGGGCTCCTATAGCCCTTTTTTTTTTTTTTTGCATGTAACCTTATCACAAGAGGAATCATTTTATACTGTAACTGTCTGTTTACATATCAGTCTCTGTCACTGTCCCTAGAAATGAACTCCTTGAGGGTTATATTGTGTATTTCTTTTGTATCCTCACCCCTAGCATGATAACTGGTTTATGACAGATCCTTAGTAAATGTTACTGATAAGTGACAAAAAAAACCCCACATTTTTTAAAGCTGTTTTTTTATTATTATTGTTGTTTTCATGAAGTTCAAAAGTTCCTGGAAAACTTTCTCTCCATGTTTATGCTTTCAGTCTGCCTTTGTTTAACTTTTTTTTTTTTTTGCTTTTTGGTATGTGGGTAGCTCCCTGACTGGGAATCGAACCCAGGCTGCAGCACTGACAGCGCCAATGCCGAAGCCTTAAGCCACTACACCATCAGGGAACTCCCTGTTGAACGTTTAAGAAGTAGGGAGGTACAATAGAATACCTAGTACACTTGTAATTAGAACTCAGTTTGGGTCTTAATTTTGCTACTTATTATGTACATGTTTGGGGATAAGTTGTCTAGCCTCTTTACAATAAAATGTATTCATCTACAAACTTAAAAAAAGAAAAAAAGACAGTGTGGTACTGGTGAAAGAATAAATAGATGGAACTGAGTATAGAGTCCAGAAATAGACCTATCTAAATATAGTTAACTTATCTTTGACAAAGAAGAAAAGGCAATACAATGGAGCAGTCTTTTCAACAAGTGCTTCAAAAAGAATTAAACATCTGCATGTAAGAAAAAAGGAATATAAACACAGACTTCAAGCATTTTATAAAAATTAATTAGAAATGGGTCACAGACCTCAATGCAAAACTCAAATATTCCTAGATAATAACATAGGAGAAAACAGATGATTTGGGGTATGGTGATGACTTTTTAGATACAGCACCAAAGGCATAATCTATGAAAGAAAAAACTGATAAGCTGAACTTCATTAAAATGAAAAATTTTTGCTCTGCAAAGCTAATGTCAAAAGAAGGTAAGTCACAGAACGGGAGAAAATATCTGTAAAAGATACATCTGACAGAGAGTTTTTTTTTTTCCAAAATATACAAAGAGCTCTTAAAAGTCAACAAAACAAACCCAGTTAAAAAAAAAAAGTGGGCAAAAGACCTTAACAGACACCTGACAAAAGAAGGTACACAGATGGCAAATTAAGCATATGAAAAGGTGCTCCACACATCATTTGTCATCAGGGAAATACAAACCAAAACAACAAGGCACCACTACACACCTATCAGAATAACCAAAATCCAGAATACTGACAACACCAAATGCTGGCAAGGATGTGAAACAACAAGAAATCTCATATTTACTGCTGATGGGAATGCAAAACAGTATAGCTACTATGAAAGACAGTTTTGGCAATTTTTACAAAACTAAACATACCCTTATTGTAAGATCCAACAAATTACATTCGTTGGTATTTATACAAAAGAGTTGAAAACCACATAAATACTTGTACATGGATATTTATAGCAGCTTTATTCATAACTGTCCAAACTTGGAAGCAACTAGTATATCCTTCAGTAGGTATATAAATTTTTTTTTTTTTTTTTTTTTTTTTTGGATCTGTGGGTAGTTCCCTGGCTGGGAATCGAACCCAAGTCACAGCATTGACAGCACCGAAGCCTCAGCCACTACACCACCAGGGAACTCCTTCAGCAGGTATATACATAAACTGTGGTATATCCAGACAATAGAGTATTTATTATTCAGCGAAAAAAAGGAATGAGCTATCAAGCCACTAAAGATATGGAGGAAACTTAAGTGCATATTGTAAAGTGAAAAAAATTCAATTTGAAAAGGCTACATACCATGATTCCAACTCTATGACATTCTAGACAAGGCAAAACTATGGAGACAGTAAAAAGCTAAGCAGTTGCCAGGGGTTTGGTGGGATGGGTGAACTGAACAGGCGGAGCACAGAGGAATTTTAGGGCAGTAAAAATACTCTGTATGATACCATAATGATGGATACATATCATTATGCATTTGCCCAAACCCATAGAATGTATACCACCAGGAGTGAATCCTAATGTAAATTACAGATTTGGGGTGGTTATGATGTGTCAATGTAGGTTCATGAATTGTAATACTAATGGGGGAAACTACGCATGTGTTGGGGCAGAAGGTATATGAGCAGTCGCTGTACCTTCTCAATTTTGCTGTGAACCTAAAACTGCTTCTAAAAAATAAAGTCTCTCTTTTTTTTATTACAGTTGACATAAAATATTATATTAGTTTTAGGTGTACAACATAGTGATTAGACATTTATATAACTCACAAAGTGATCACTCCAATAAATGCGGTACCCAGCTGACACCATATGTAATTATTACAATATTATTGACTATCTTCCTGATGCTATGCTATACATCCCCATGACTACCAATTTGTACCTCTTGATCCCTTCCCTCCTTTACCCATCCTCCAACTCCCCTCCCATATGGCAACCATCAAAATAAATAAAGCCTTAATTAAAAAAGTTGATGTGAGCATTTATTTTCTTTCGACGGCACTTCCTTCCCTTACCGTGATTCTTGGCTCTCATGTACTTGTTCCTTGTCTGATGCTGCTGATGCACGAAAGTCTTCCAGGTTTGGAACATCAGGTTGTACAAGTAATATCTGAGAGTCAAAAATGCAAATGCCATTTCTTTAAAATAAAACAATTCCTAATCCAATACACACCCAGTCTGTTCTGTACTCAGGAGAAATTAACATGGACACTTCTGGGACAAAAAACCTGTATCTACATGCTCAGCTAAAATTTCTTTTTCTATAATCCTGGTGAAACCTACTGTTCTTGACAGAGAGTTGTTCTCCACACCTTATAGTGTCACTGAAGAAAAAAAAGCCTTGAGTTCTCTGAGAATATCTTCACTTTCAGCATCCACAAAACTGTGATGTTTGGAATGGCAATCATATCTTAATAATCTTAATATCCAAACTACATAAAACATTACTCCTCCTTTGCACTAAACCACAGTAAATGACACTTTCTCCTTCCTTTTCCTTCTCAATACATACACTAGACACATTAAGACTGTCACCTCCCTCCATATTTTTCACTACCTCATTTTCTAAGGCTTGACTTCTTACTCTCCCAGTTTATTAGAATTATTCAACATAAGTATTTTATCTGAAATATATAAATCAGAACCCTTGCCCCAAATAACCTAAATAAAGAAGTGATTATAATGAGTGAACACCATTTTAAACACACAATGTATAAGATATATTTGGGCAAATACTGTTTTCTATAATCAGTATAAATTAAAACAACTTATGTTAAAGAACAGAATGTTCTCAGAATTAGAAATTATACAAAAGTGAAAATCAAGGAGAAAACCCTATTCAAATCATTAGCATGACCAACACATAATGGTTACTTGAATTAGAGGATTGTCTCTATGTATGTGTATGCTCATGTGCATGTGTGCTTGGATATAATTTATTTAGTATTTTGATCTTGCTTACTCTGAAAAAGAATTTGCAGCAAAACAAAAGAATGATTCAGAACTTTTCTCACTTTGACCAGAAAAATGCCAGTAAGTAATTATTTGATAACATGTATCAGTACACTTGAAGGAACATAAATGAAACCTGACCGGTAGTGACAGTCGGCTCGAACACAGAGTTTCCACTCTCGATGGGAAACCCACCACTCCTCCTTCCATTCTTCGAACACCTTCCGCAGTATTCTTTGCTCATAATAAAACCTACGGCAATGAAAAAAACCGAGAGAGACATATGAGGATACTGGAGCTGGCATCTATCCCTAAATCAATTAAATCAATGTCATGCAAGTCATTTCTTTAATAAACGAAGCAGAGCTAAGACTACTGAAATGGAGAGGTGCCTCAAAAAATTGTTAGGTGAAAAAATTAAGTTACCTCACAGTATGTACAATATGATACCATTTATAAAAATATTTTTTTGTATTTCTAGTACCCTTAAGTTGGAATTAACAGAACATATACCAAAAAACGTATTTTTAAAATGCAAGTGCACACATATATTTGTTTACATATACATATAAACAAATATGTGTGTACATATATAAATGATTGTATTACATGAATTAAAAGCCTGAAAAAGATCTCCAGATTACCAAGTATTACCTACCAGTGGTTCTCAGGGTGGGATTATAAGAGACTGGTATTTCCTATGACACATTTCTCATCTGAAATTTTTTTTAACAGCAACTTTGTTCATAATTAAAGAAAAAACTGGATGGAAAAGAACTACTTCCATTTGCACATGTTCTTCCTTCTACCATCTACTATTTAACCTGCTACCTCTTTCTCTTCCCAAAACCTCACTAAAGGGGGTTCCCTGGTGGTCTAGTGGCTGGGTTTCGGTGCTCTCACTGCAGCGGCCTGGGTTTGATCCCCACTCAAGGACCCAACACCCCCTACAAAAAAAAAAAATCTCACCGCCTAAACCTCACTAAAATAACAGCAAATACATTTCAAAAGGTGTAAGCCCACATAGATAAAGAGAATATGAGTAACAATGATAGACAAGAGATGTCAACAAATTTTAGATAATGGAAAGCAGGCAGGTGAGTGGAAACTGTATCCACAGATCAGAGAAAGCAGAGAGGTAAGTACCCCGTGGTGGGGAAGTCAAGAAGCAACCAGTTGGTCCAGAATGAGAGGCATCAGGAAGTGGGGGGCCCTGGTTGGAGATGAAATACAGATTTGTAAGCCTGTGTGTAAGAAGCAGTTTCACCCCTGGGTCTTGTCATTCACCCAAGCAGAAACTCAGGTTTATCTCTGGAGAGGATGAACCAGAGGGGCCCTGGACTCTAGAATCCCAGGCAGAGCTCTGGAGAGGGTCCTAAACCAAGAGTCTCCAAATGGAATGGTGAGATCCATGTTCCCTTTCGTTTGATTACAGCTGCTCTTAAACTACTGACACCCACTTCTATTCCTCTCCTCTGGGGAAAACTAATCACCAAAGGGAAAAGGCCTTCAGATATCAACAGGAGGTCCTTCACTGAAAGTGTTTGCTCTCTACTTCAAATGCCTAAAGTGAAGCCTTTGATGTACAAGTCCTTATGCATACCTATAAAAGCTTCTAAAATTGGTATTTTAATGCCTAACTCAAATATGAACAGACAATAAAAGGATCTCTCTTCAACATGTGACAGTAACCAAAAGCACACAGAAAGAGCTTAAAAGAAACAGACAATATGAACAGACAAAAATCTTAAAAAGAAACAAATCACTACATTATCCTCAAAAACTTATGAGCCTCCAGGATGCTATTTAAAAAAAAGAGAGGAAAAAAATTTTTAATTAAAAAAAGAGAAACACTCAGAGAACAAAAAAGAGCTCTTGAATATTAAAAATACGACAGCAGGGAGTTCCCTGATGGTGTAGTGGCTTAAGGCTTCGGCGCTGGCGCTGTCAGCACTGCGGCCTGGGTTTGATTCCCAGTCAGGGAGCTACCCACATACCAAAAAGAAAAAAAAAAAAAAAATGACAGCAGAAATAAGAGACCCATAGACAGGTAAAACAAAAGTTGATTGGCCTTGCAAGCCACAGTAAGGATTGTGGCTCTTCCTCTAAGCAGGATGGAAGCCACCTGAGGTCAGACCAGAATGACATGACTTAACTCAGACTCCCTGTCAAGAAGGAACCAATTATAGGCAAGGCCAGAAGCAGGAGACCAGTGAGGAGTGACTCACAGGAGAGAGGATGATGGCTTGGACCAGGATGGTAACAACTGGTACTGAAAAGAGGTTGGAGTCTGGATGTATTTTGAAGGTTGAATCAACATAATTTTTGCATTTGACATTTTAAATTGAGTGTTAGAGAACAAGAGAGGTCAAGGATGACTCCTAGTTTTCTTCTGATATGAGTCCCAGGGAGGACGGAGAAGATCTAGACTTCAGTTTTGGACAGACTAAGCTGTGACATCTAGTAGACAGAGTGGAGTTGTCACTTACGTAGCAGTCTGGAGCTCCAGAGAGAGGTCTGGGCTGGATGTGTATATTTGGAAATCATCAGGTTTGAGAAGACAGCATGGTTGTGAGATACAGCAGCAGGGCAAGATTTGTTGTAGGGTATTTAGATGAGGAGGAAGCAACAAAAGAGAGTTAGAAGACGCAGTCAAGGAAGTGGAAGGAAAACCACGAGGATGGTAAACTGGCAGTGGTGAGAAAGGGCTTGCTGAAGAAGGATGGACTAATGCTTCATGATAGGTCAAGGAAGGCCAAGTTTAAGAAGTCACCATTGATTTTAGTAAACTCAATGACCAAAAGAGTTTTGGTGGAGTGGTAGAATCTAAAGCACTGTAGGACAGATTTTAAAAAGATTCCAAGGAAAGGTTTTTGGAGACATTGGGTATGACCAGGAGATTTGATGTAAAGGGGATTCAAGAGATGGAGTGCTAGCTGCAGAACCAAGTAGACTCAGAGAGAATTTTTTTTTTCAAGATGGGAAAAATAACTGCATTATATGCTGGTGCAAATGATCCAGTAAAGAGGGGGAAACTGATGATGCAGAAAAGAGCGGGAAATGCTAAGAGGATAGTCTCCAGTAGGCACAAGAGGAATATAATACAAAAGTCAAGGATTCTGCCACAGATGACAGCATGGACAGGTCACGTGCCTAAAAGAAGGGAAAGCGGGCTGGGACCAGGTAGATACAGGAGGGAGCTTGTGGAGGTCTCTTCTGCTGCTTCTATTGTCTCAAGAAAACAGGAAATGGAGTTCCCTGTAGTGGCTAAGGCTTCGGTGTTGTCAACGCTGCGGCCTGGGTTCGATTCCCAGCCAGGGAAACACCCACATTAAAAAAAAAAAAAAAAGAAGAAAGAAAAAAAAAACAGGAAACAAAGCCATTAGCTAAAAATGGGGAAGAAATATTGATGAATTAATACCATAAATAGACACAACTCTTTCAGTGACTTCCCAAATTAGGCAAAAAATTTTGTTCCGATCTTCCCTTCAGAAAAATAGGTGACTATCGCATGTTTAAGACTGCCTTACATATAGACACATACTATATTATTTTAGCCCTACTACCTTCAATGGTAATTTTGGTTTAGCTTATTAATGATAAAGCAACTCAAGTTTATAAAAGTTAAAACATTCTCCAAGAACATAAAGACAAATATTCTATAGTTTCTGGTTTATCATTCCCCTCTAATATTCCTAAAAGTGAGAAATAAAGGATTTAATATGGAAAAAGACCAAAAATAGAAAAAAAAAAGATTAATATACCCAACCCTCCCCAAAGTACAATCTACTTGATTTAAAAAACGATTGCAAGTTGAAAATGACCACCTCATCACAAATTTTTAAGTCAGTGGAAACAGTACCAGAATTCTAATTCTGGTAGGAGCTAAGAGAACAAATAATCTTCCTCTCTCATTTAACAATTTGAGAAACTGAGGCCCAGTGCCATAACTTATGCCCAGATCAAACAATCAGCCAGGGACTGGGTCAGAACCAAAACTTAGATCTTCTAAACTCCAGCCCGGTATTGTTTCCCCTATAACCTGGCACTACTCAAAAGAGCAAAGAAAGTAAAAAGAGAAACTGAAACCATGTGGTGGACACTGGTCACTGGCTAACCCAACACCCACTGCCAAGCCTCTTGCTTCCTCTTGGGCAAACTTTCCCAGCCCCCTCTGTATCCAAAGGTTGCCAGTGAATAGCTCTGGACAATGAGACAGAAGTAGAATGGAGCTGGGGGTTTCCTAGGAAAGTTCTGCTTTCCTGATAAAGACACACATGAAGCTGACACCACCCTTCCCCCTCCTTCCTGTGTAAAGCTAAGAATAGTCATCTTGCAACTGCAGTGTCATCATCATCTCTGAGTCCTTGATGGCATCACTGAAAGTTGAACCAATACCAACCTCCAGACTGCTTCTGAGAAAAAGCAATCCCCAATTTAAGTCACTGTCAAGCTTTCTCTCTCTAGTCATTTCTAACATAATACAATCAGCATTTCCCAATTACTTGGAATATAAATAGGTATTATTTGAAAAGAGGTTTCCAGTTAAATAGGGGTCAAACGTTAAGTTAAATAAAATTAAACAGAAAAAGGATTTGGGAAAGATAAGTGGAAGCAGCAACATAATTTTTCAGTTTCTGAATCCCAATAAAACACAGAGTAGCCACGTAGCAAAACCAAAAACTCATGTTATCAATTACAACAGAACTAGGTGACGGGATATCCCCATGAATCCAAAATGCAAGTAGGTAAGGACAAACCATCCACTGTCAAAAGACCTGCACGGTATCAACATTTGTACACAAAGAAGGAGCAATGAGGTGGCATATGAGGGTGTGAGAATGGGAGAACTCCAAGCCAGCCAGTAAGTTACTGGTCACTGGAAAGTACAGAGGCCCAACTTGAAACCTGTAGCTGAAAGTGAGAGTTCTGTCCCCTCCATTACCATGGCTCACATAAGAAGAACTGAAATAGCTGGAGCAAGTCTCAAAACCGACCTGCCAGGCTTTCTTCTAAGAAAGTGCTTCATACTGAGGAGAAACTGCTGCAAACAGAAGAGAAATTGAGCAGAAGGGACACCTGAAACTAATATTGTATGTCAACTGTAAGAGAAAATTTAAAAAAAAAAAAAAGAAGAAATTGAGCAGGAGAGGGACAATGAGAGACAAGAAAGGATCAGACCAAGAGGGGTAGGGTAACAGAACCAGGACATCCTACTGAGCAAGCCACCATGTTTGTGAACACGACAAAAATGACCTAAGAGGGAGCTGTGTGAAATTAGAAAAGCTTCTGAACCTCGCCTCACTCTACCAATTCAGAAAATTAATTTCACATAAAAATGAGCAACAGAAAAATACTGAGGTCAAGTCCTACACAAATTTTTTGCATGAGGAAAAAAAGGGGGAAAATAACATGCCTACGGACAAAGCAAGCATGCCCAAAAGACGTGCCTGCAAAACAGAAAAAAAACAGACAACAACGAACCCTGTAACCTGTATCTCAAAATAAGCTAAAAGACTTTAAGAAAAAAAAATCCACACCTAGGCTTATCATATTCAAACTTTGCAAAGTTAAGACAAATAATGAATCTTCAAAAGAGTGGTAATTAGAATAACAGCTTACAAATGGAAGGCAATGAAGTATCTTCACAACACTGGGGCGGGGGAAGATGACAAACTAGACTTCTACACCAAGGGAAATATCCTTCAAAAATGACAATGAAATTAAAACATTTTTAGACAAAATCTAAGAGAATTTACCACAAGTAGATCTACTCTAAAGGAAATGCTCAGGGATATTCTAATGATAGGAGGAAAATAATCAGATGGAAACCTGCAGATGCAGAAAGAAAACAAAAAAAGCAACAGAATGGGTAAATATGTGAAGAATCTAAATGAATGTTGGCTGTATAAAATGAAAATAATGTCTTATAGATTTTTAAATATTAAATTACATTACAATAAGGGCATGTAAGTGAAAAGGGGTATAGGCAGAGTTAAAGTATTCTAAGGACCCTGCCGCATTTGGGAAGACAGCGAAAGGAACAATTTTTTTTTTTTTTTTTTTTTTTTTTTTTTTTTAAGTATGTGGGTAGTTCCCTGGCTGGGAATCGAACCCAGGCCGCAGCGCTGACAGCATCAGCGCCAAAGCCCTAAGCCACTACACCATCAGGGAACTCCCTGAAAGGAATAATTAACATTAGACTCCAATAAATTTAAAAAGTAGAGCAGTCCCCCCTCATCCACAGGAGGTAAGTTTCAAAACGCACACTGGATACCTAAACCACAGAGATTACTGAATCCTATATACATATTGTTTTTTCCTGTACATACACAGTGATGATAAAGTTTCATTTATAAATGAGGCACAGGGAGTTCCCTGGTGGTGTAGTGGCTTAAGGCTTCGTCGCGGGAGCTGTCAATGCTGCGGCCTGGGTTCGATTCCCAGCCAGGGAACTACCCACATCCCAACCCCCCCCCCCCCCAAAAAAAAAAGGATATAAATGAGGCATAGTAGGAGATTAATAATAACTAATAATAAAATAGAACTCTAACATATTGTAATAAAAGTTATGTGAATGTGGTCTTGGCAAACTAACACAAATTTCTTCTATCTTCATAATTTCATGGATAGAAGATATGTTCTTTTTGTAGATCTTAGCAATTCAGCACACGATTTTTTTTTTTTCTTATCAAGAACTTGCACCTTTTCACATAAAGGAAGCACTTTTTGGCTTTTCTTTAGCATATCCAAATTGCCAGCATCACTACTCTTGTGAAGGCACTGAAGAGCTACCAAGGCAATGCGGGGGGTGGGGGGGGGGGTAGGGGGGGTGGGGGAACAGGTTCCAGGTGCAGGAGGAGAAGGGCAAGCATGGTGAATTACGCCGAACACCTGCAGTGGGCGGGCTGCTGCCACACTGGGAGCTTCGCCAGTGAAGACACGCAGAGGAGATGGTAACAAGCTCCCCTTGCCCCACCACAAGGTACGTTAAGAAAAGATTTTTGAGAACACCCCTCCCCCCCACCACACATGCACAGGCCAAATTTACTTGAGAGACCATGAATGAAATGTTCCAGATTAGAAAAGCCAGGCTCAGAAAAATGTAACAGGAAAGGGTGTAGTAAAGTGGAGAGGGAAGGGGCTGAGAACCCGTAACATCTTAGTTTTTTAAAAATACACTTACATTCTCAATGACTGCCAATTCTCCCTCTGAAACACACTCTACACTGGCCCCTTCCTCCATCCTTACTACCTCCTGCAGTGTCCCTGACCCTGTGGCTCCTCCTTGCAGTACACTCTGGGCACTGCAGCTAAAACTATCAACCACAACCCAAAGCAATGGATGGTGGCTCGTAACAAAGAGCAGCTATGGCAGAGGGACTTCATTTTGACTAAAAATGTCATTCACATTGCCAATGCCAACTTTTTCCCCAGGTTCTGCCCTAGATCAAGTCAATTTGTCTGTGTTGTCCATGCCCTGAAAAAGTTCATTTACTTCTCCAGAAGGCCTGAGCTGTCCTGGTTTATTATTTATTTATTTATTTGTTTGTTTGTTTTTTGTAGTATGTGGGTAGTTCCCTGGCTGGGAATTGAACCCAGGCCACAGCGTTGACAGCACCAGCGCCAGCGCCGAAGCCTTAAGCCACTACACCACCAGGGAACTCCCTATTTATGATTCCTTTATATGCTTATTCAGTCAAACTGATGTGTTAAATTACCATATTCTATGCCTGCTGGAGGCTGGGAGAGGGGCAGGGGACTAATGTTATACACGCCATGATAAAGGTTATGTAAGGACTTAATACAAAACAAAAACCCAGAATGAACTCAGCAGATGTCTGGTCTTCTGAGCTAATACTACCTGGCTTTAGAGGGAAATACTCTTCCAAAAGTCTTTTGAATCCACAAATACAAGAACTTTCTGGCCACACATCTGAAAGAAGGAAAGAAAGGATATACGTATTTTAAAACTCCATTTGGCTTATGTCATCAGTTTTCTGGAAAGAAGAGGGAAACTAAGGTCCTGGGGCAGAGATGCTAGTATGAGTCAAAAGGTACATCACAGCTAATCTTGCATCAAACAGAACATGAGACAGATATATAAAATTAAAATCAAGCAGATTATTAACTATTTTCAGTATCAAGTATTTTGTCAAGGAAGACTTCAGGGTTGAGGAAAAGTACGTGATAATGCTTTTGTTCATATTATTCTTCCTGCTTTAAACCACTAGCAAATGTCCACTTACTCATCAATCCTTCCACGCTTGCTCCTATGTGAAGCCTTTCTGGACATTCCTAAACCCAAACACAGTAAGTAGCATTCATTGTACTCTCACCACTCTGTTCCAACCCCTAGTGTAACACTATGACACCAAATCACAGTTATTGGCTCACAATAGGGTGCCTATTGTTCCTACTGCACTGTGAGCCTGAGAACAAGGACCCTATCTTACTTACAGTCTCCCCAGTACTTAGCAACACTCCTGGTACACACAAGAACAGTTGGCTTCTCTTGGCCAGTTAATCTCCAGGTTTGTCTTAGATCACTCTTCCTCCAAATCTTTATCTGGCTTATTCTTACATTACCCTTTAGGATTCAGCTTAAACTCCATTTCCTCCAGAAGTCAGTGCTGGCCACACTAGTGTGGCTATCCCTGTCACATGGGCCTGTGGTATCGCATCCTCTCCTTTCATTGCACTTATCACACTTAGTTGTTGTGGCTTGTTTAACAAGCCTACCTAATTTTAAGCTTTCATGAGTTGAGGGACCAGGAATGTCTTATTCACCTGTATGCTCAGCATCAAGCACAACACCTGGCCAACTAGATACATGATAAATTTTGAATGCATATATGAAAGCCTTTGATAGACCTCATCAAGAGTAATAGAAAGTGATAACTTTTCTTAGACCATGTTTAGACTTTTTCTGGAAGACACTTCATAGCTTACACATTATGATGTAAAACTAGAGAACGTGAATGAAAACAATCAATGACAGGTTTTAAAGTCTGCAGAGTTCTAAATATCCTTTTCTTCTAAACATTCTGCCATGAAGAACAGTTACCAAGGTATCTAATGAACTGAGGTAGGAAATTATTATAAGAATAATCCCTTCATATTAACCAAGAAGGGAGAACAAAGGAAAAGTCACTGCAGGCAGGTGACCACTCATGAGCTCACCTGATGCGCAATTCCCTTAACCGACCCCTTTGGGTCCGAGCACGTGAGGCATGATACAGCACGGGATGACTGGCACGAGGGATCTCACTCCGGATTCCAGACAAGGCAGTAGACTTCTTATTGGGCAGTATCTTTGTAGAATAAAGTTTAACTGCATCATCCCTAAAAGACCTTAAATTTGAGGAGTAAGGGGGAAAGGACAGAATCAAATTATCTCTGCATGTGATGCAAATACCTTTTAACATACGAGTGGAATTAAATAGATCACTGAGACAATCTGATTAATAACTATGCTTCAAGGACAATAAACAGCCCAATCTCTAACAAAAATACCTGCTAGTCACAGGAGGAGGTTACTGCTGAGTCAGCTCTAGGCAGGCACTACAGAGCTAGAGGGTACCTTGGAGTCATTAATCCTAATATTTTAATGTGCCATTTTAAGGGTGATCTTTTATAAATTAGAAACAGATTCCTTTATATAAAAACAATTAGAAATGATTTCAGATAATGTGACTTTTGTATCAATATGAAACATACTTTTTCCAAACATTAAATTTCTGACTTTTAATCCCATTTTAGAAACATTAAGAGATTATATTATTGGGAATGAACTCATGATTTTAAAAAAATGGGTGGAGCACTTCATAAATTATATACATGCTTACATCTCTATATTGTATACCTGAAAATAACATAATATTGAATGTCAACTATTACTTAAAAATATATGACAGAGTACAGCACAGGAAAAATGGTCAATGCTATTATAACAGCTATGTAAGGTATCAGACAGGCAAGAGACCCCTTGGGGTTATCACTATATAAGGTCTGTAAATGTCTAAGCAGTATATTCACTTGTACATGTGAAGCTAATAAAATTTTTTAAAAACTGTATGGCAGAGCTCTAGGAAATACCTAGAAGCAATGACATCCCATTAACAATAAGCTATGGCTTAAACACTGTTTATACAGTACCATTCCCTACTAAAAGGAACCAGGAGATCCTTGGCGATATGGCTGATTTTTCAGGTCGGTACAAGGAAAATACAAGATGAGCCTGGAGTAGCTTTTTGGGTCAGAAAAAAGTTTTCAAAGAATTATGGTGTTATGTAAAAGGGCAAAGGAAGCAGCTTGAAAGGGCTCCCGCCGGCCAAATCTGGGACAATTTGAACAGTCACCGATGAAAACACACTGAATAAAATAAGAATCCATAAATCCATATTAATACAAATACAAATATGCACATGTGGGAGAATGGAAAGCTCTACTTAGCAGTAGAATGCAAACTAATAAATTTAAGGCATGAGAAAATTAGAAAAGCATCATTTAGAATAATTGACTCAGATAACAATCACCAGTGGACGCAAAAACGAGGTGGTGCTAGTTTGATGAAGAATACAATATTAATGTAGTGTCAAAAACTATCTCCCCACAAAATACTTATTAGTGGAGAAACCTGGCAGAAAACACCTTAACCAAGTGGTAAAAGTTAACATCAATGGTAACGGCACCAAGTCAACATGATGTGTCTTCTGATACTGATGCACTAAGAAGAACAAAGTGTCACTTCTGTGATATTACTGTCAAAAATGCATAACCTGAATTTAACTTTGAACAAACCAAATTGAGAAATACTCATAAACGGTTAAGTGGTCTCAACTCTGCAAAACTATTGAAGTCATGAAAGATAAGGAAAGACTGAGAAAGAGTTCCACATCAGAGTAAAAAGACAATGCAGTATGTGACCTGGGACCAGAAATAACAGGAATCAAAAAGAATAAAAAATATTTTCTTTTCTTTTTGCTATAAATAATACTTTTGGGACAGAAGCAGCTGTATCCGGTAGTGTGTTTGTTTATCCAGTCAGTTTGGAGAGCCTACAATAGAGGTAAATCTGGGGAGACAAAGACAAATACATGTGTTTTAAGATGTCTGACAACGAGCAAACGAGATGTTGATAGCTTACAGCAAGTACAGGACACTGACACACATCCAATATTTATGCTTTCTCTCTTCTACATAATAGAATGTTTGGCTGGGCACATGGCTGCCCAGAATAAAGACTATTTCTCAGGCTCCTCTGTTGCAATCTTCTGAAATTATATTCTGACTAAGAGAATGTAGACAGGATTATCAGGTGCCAGCTTCCTGTAAGCTGCCTTAAGAGCCAGCCAATGCACACTTTTTCTTATCTTCTTCCACTGTGCTGCCTGGAATGGCTGTGAACTTGAACTCAGAGGATGAAGATCACATCCTAGAGAGGGGGAAGGTCCCAAGTCCATGAGGATCTTTCTGGACCAAACCATCATAATAGCTCTAGGCCACTTACCTCCAGATTTTCTGTAACAACTTCTGTAACACCTTGTTTAGCATCTGTTAGTTTGGATTAGGTTCAGAAAATCCAAAGTAATAGAGCAGAATAACTGCAAACAGAGCATGAAGCATGGGAGAGTAAGAAATGAGGCAAAGAAATGAGCTGTGGAGAGGCCTTGAAGGCAAACTAATGTGTTGGGACTGGAGCCCAAAGACAAGAGCCACTTAAACATGATCGACTCTAAGTGACAGGGGGTTACAAGGCAGATTTGCATTTTGATGTTGTTCTAGCATTCATCATGAAAATTACGTATCAATTATTGTCCCAAACTTTGATTTCAAACTCTCTAAGAAATCTTCTGAATTTAACATGACTTCCTGCAGCAAGTGCCTTATGGGAGAGATATGGCATATGAGGGCAGACAATTTCACGAACTCATCCTAGAAAAAGTGTTGCATACCTCATTGTTGCATATCACTATGGTCACCTTTGAAATTCTCCCCTTGGGAAACTATGCAGTGATGCCAACCCCTAGTCCACCCTTAAGCAGTTTTGGACCGCTTTTTCTGGAATGGTTATCAGAGCTGCTGTCATATGATTCTTGATGTCCCAAATGTCATAAAAATATCTTCTATATTTCCTTTATTTTGGGGTAAAGAAAAAAGTCACTGGGGTCCAGATCAAATGAGTAGGGAGGGTGTTCCAATATAATTATTTGTTTACTGGCTAAAAATGCCCTCACAGACTGTGCTGTGTATGTTGGTGCATTGTCCTGATGCAAGAGCCACTAGTTGTTGGTGAAAAGTTCAAGTCGTTTTTGTCTAACTTTTTCACGTAGACTTTTCAGCACTTCCAAATAGTAAACTTGGTTGACTGTCCAGCTGGTACCAATTCATAATGAACAATCCCTCTGATATCAAAAAAATTAGCAACATTATTTTGACTCTTGATTTAAACTGATAGAACTTTCTTCATTGTGCAGAACTGGCTGACTTCCGTTGTGCACTTTTAAATGCTTTGTTTCGGGTCATACTGGTACATTCATCCATGTTCCATCACCAGTGATAACAGAGCCCAAAACACCGTCTTGCCTTTCCAAAAGGTCCTGACAAACTTATACTCTCCTTTGCTTTTGTTTATCAGTGAACTCCTTTGGGATCATTTTTGCACACACCTTTCTCATGCCAAGATTTTCAGTTAAGATTTTCCTGTTTCTCTATTGATGTTTACTTGGTCTGCTATGCTTCTCACAGTCAGCCAACAATCTTGACGCACAATTTGACCAATTTTGGCAATATTCTTGTCAGTTCTATTCGTTACTGGCTGCCATAACTTCTCTTCATCAGTGACGCTCTTGCTCCCCTCAGAAAAACATTTAATCCATTTGCACAATGCCGTTTTCTTCACAGCATTATCCCCATAAAATTGGACCAACAAGTCCCTGATTTCACTTCCACTCTTGCCGAATTCAACAAGAAATTTAACCTTTGTTTGTTGCTCTAATTCAAGCTCTGACATTCTCGTGATGGCACACAAAAAAACCATGCAACAATGAACACCACTCAGTAAGACATTGCCACATGTCAACATGAACACAGATGTGAGACACAGATATATCAAGGTTTTGAAACCTTACCGAGTTGTTTCTACAGTGCTGCCAATGTAAGCATGCAGTGGCAAGTTCACAAACTTCATTGTCAGACCTCGTATTTCTCATTATAAACTAAAAACTAGTACTTAAGCATTGGAATGCTTCAAAGTAATTGGTAGTCTGGTCAGTTTAGCAAGCACAAGTCCACCTCCAAAAGACTCAAGGTACTAGTCACAAAATTGAGGGTGTGGGTGAATTACAAGTACTGCAGTCCAGTGGGAATTTACAGTCTGAGTTCCACCAAGGTCAGGGAATTGCAAGCCTTAAAACTACTTTAAGATGGTTCCAGACTAGGAATGTACCAAGAACACTAACAGAGGGAACTGTAAATACTTTCTGGAGGAAGGCAACTTCATCATAAGCCTAAAGGCTAAAGACATTCCTATACATAATTTTTAATACACATTGTTAAGCAAAGAAGCTCGACTCCATGATTAAGGAAACAGAAACAACAGATCCACAAAGGCTTCAAATAATGAAGAGATACACATACATAGAGACACAGACATATACACACACTTTTATTTGAGCTTGTGAGGCATTACATAGTATATAAAGATAAGAGACAGTGTCTCAAGAGCTTACAATCTATGGAAATGACAAACAATGAGAATACCAATTGTTAAATGCTCTGAAAAAGGTAAACAAAGAGTGTTGTGGGAATGTACACAATAGGTACCTAATTCACACAGGGATGGAGAGGGTGGGCATAAGAGTCTTCCTGGACATATTACAGATGAATTTGGAAATGAGTAAAAATTAGCCAGAAATATGGGTGTAGAAAAGAGAACTGGAAGGAGTTGGGTGGAAATATGCAGTACATGGAGTGTAGAAGGAAAGTTCATGGAGAAGTGAAGGAACTCCAAGTAGTCTAGTAAGACTTACAACAATGGATCTAAGACTGATTTACATGAGAATTACCTAGGGAATTTGTTAAAAACCCAGATGGTTTTATCTCATTCTCAATCTTTTGCTTCAGAATACCTGCATGAAGCCAAGCACATGTGTGTATGTATATGTGTATGTACATTTATTTTTAATAGATTTTATTTTTTAGAGCAGCTTTAAGTTTACAGCAAAACTGAGCAGAACATATAGCATTTGGACATACCCTCTCCCACCTCCCATAAGATGTACAGCTTAAAAGAACTAAGCTAACTATGTTTAAAGAAATAAAAGTCAAGATTGAACATATCTGCAGGGAAGAGGTATATGGTCAAAGAAAGTGAGGTAAGAGCACTATTCATAATAGTCAATAGTTGGAAACAACCCAGATATCCATCAACTAACTGATAATGGATAAACAAAATGTTGTATATCCACACAATGGAAAATTATTCAGTTATAAAAAGGAATTAAGGGAGTTCCCTGGTGGTGTAGTGGCTAGGCTTCGGTGCTGTCAACATTGCGGCCTGGGTTCGATTCCCAGCCAAGGAACTACCCACATCAAAAAAAAAAAAAAAAAAGAATGAAATTCTGATAACATGCTACAACATGAAAGAACCCTGAAGACATGATAAGTGAAATAATCCAGACATGAAAGGACAAATATTGCCTGATTCTACTTACATGAGATACCTGAGATAGTCAAATGCATAGGGACAGAAAGTAGAATGGGGTTTCCAGGGGAAGATGACGAGTTATTGTTCAATGGAGACACAGTTTCCCTTTGGGACAAGAAAGTTTTGAGTACAGATGGTGGCACAACAGTGTTGAATATATTAATGACACTGAATTGTATATTTTATTTATTTTTATTTTTTTATGTGGGTAGTTCCCTGGCTGGGAATCGAACCCAGGCCGCAGCGTTGACAGCGCTGAAGCCTCGCCACTACACCAGGGAACTCCCCTGAACTGTACATTTTAAATGGGTGAAATGCACAGAATGTAAATTATGTCTCAATAAAGCTATTTTTTTTTAAAGAAAAGGCAATATAGGATCATTTAGAAAATCTGAAAAATATGAAAAACTGTAAACAAAATAAAAATAGCCTCTAATTTTAAAAAATCTTTAAAACTCTACAAGCAGTTAAACCACAGTGTTGAAGAATGTACTGCTGGATGATGAAGCTACAAAGAAAAGTGAGAAAGTAATTACCATTCAAGTCAAGATACTAGTTACATTTTGGAGGATGCGCAGGTGTGTCTGGGAGGAGGCTTTGTTTTTTTTTGTTTTTTTGCTTTTTGGTATGTGGGTAGCTCCCTGGCTGGGAATCGAACCCAGGCCGCAGCGCTGACAGCGCCGAAGCCTAAGCCACTACACCACCAGGGAACTCCCAGGATATGTGGAAATAAACTGTCCAAATTAAAAATCAACAGGATCTTGCACTGGGCCATAAGCAAGTTTCAAACTATTTCAAATGCCTGAAATCATACATAGTATATTCTCTGATCACACTGCAATTAAGCAGGAATAAAAAACCTAAAGGTAATTAGAAAATCCCCAAATATTTGGAAGTCAAGAAACACACACAAAAAAAATCATAATGGAATTATGTTCAATGATAAGAAATATTCTACACCTCAATATATGAAATGCAACTATAACTGTGCTTAGAGAAAAATGTATAGCATAATATGTATGTATTACAAAGAAATTAAGACAAAGTCAGGTAACTAAGTATCCAACAAATTAGGCAACTTAGATGAAATAAACACATGTCCAGAAAAATACAAACTACCAACACTGACTCAAGAATAGAAACTCTGAATCGACCTATAACAAGAAATTGAATTAGTAATTACAATTTTTCCTACAAAGAAAAGCCCAGGTCCAGATGGCTTCACTGATAATTCTATCAAATATTTAAAAAATAAATGATATCAATATTCTATAAACTCTTCCAGAAAATACAGGAGGAATGAACATTTCCAAATTCATTCTTTGAGACCAGTATCACACTCATATACCAAAGGGAGATGTCTCTCTTTCTTGCTCTCCCTCCTCCTTCACATCTCTCTTTTCCCCTCCCTCCCCCCCCCCACACCAGAATACAGACCAATATCCTTCATGACTATAAACACAAAAATCCTGAAAATATATTAGCAAACCAAATCCAGTATATAAAAACCATATAACAAAGACCACGATCAAGTGGGATTTATCCTAGAAATGCAAGGCTGGTTTAACATCTGAAAATCAATTACAACAAAGCAAAGAGACAGTCAACTGAATGGGAGAAAACATTTACAAATAACGCATCAGATAAGGGTCTAATATCTAAAATATATAAAGAATAAGACTTAACAACAAAAAAACAACAACCCAATTTAAAAGTGGGCAGAAGAACTAAACAGACACTTCTCCCACGAAGAAATACAAATGGCCAGCAGACATATGAAAAAAATGCTCATCCTCATTAGCTATCAGGGAAATGCAAATCAAAACCACAATGAGATCCCACCTCACACCTGTGAGAATGGCTATTATCAACAAGACAAGGAACAACAAGTGCTGGAGAGGGTGTGGAGAGAAAGGAACTCTGGTACACTGCTGGTGGGAATGTGATCTGGTACAACCACTGTGGAAGGCAGTGTGGAGGTTCCTCAGAAAATTGGGAATGTAGTTACCATGTGACCCAGCAATCCCCCTTCTGGGGATCTACCCAAAGAACTTGAAAACCTTTGTCCGCAAAGACTTATGTACCCCAATGTTCACCGCAGCGCTGTTCACAGTGGCCAAAACATGGAAACAACCAAAGTGCCCTGCGACAGATGACTGGATAAAGAAGCTGTGGTACATATATACAATGGAATATTACTCAGCTGTAAGAAAAGATGAAATATTGCCATTTGCAATAAAATGGATGGACCTGGAGATCATCATGCTAAGTGAAATAAGCCAGACAGAAAAAACAAAAACTGTATGACTTCACTCATATGCGGAATATAAAACTGAAGCAACAAAGAAAAAAAGAAATGAACAAACAAACAAATAACCCATGGATACAATCAATAGTTTAATGCTTATTTGGGGACGAGTGGGTCAGGGAGGGGAGAAAGGGGAGGGGTGCAGGGGAAGCTAAATATAAGGTGATGGAAAGAGAAGTCACATTAGGTGGTGAACTTATTATACAATGCACTGTAGAACTGTATGCATGAAACCTATGTAATCCTTGCTAACAGATGTCACCCCAATAAAAATGAATTAAAAAAAAAAGTAAAAAAAAAAATTTAAAAAAATTTAAAAAAAATCAATGTAATATACCCTGTTAATAGAAGGACAAAAACTGTATGATCATTTCAACAGATGCAGAAAAACCATGACAAAATCCAACACCAGTCATTATAAAATTCCTAAGAGTCCCAAAGAAAACAAATTCATATTATAATCAGGGTAATCAGAGGATGGCATATTTATAAAGGTGTGGGTGTACAGGAACCACAAGGGACAGTGCAGGAACCTGAAGGTAGCAGAAGCTAAGCTGGTGTCACCTCTGGGCCCAGAGATAATGGGAAAGAATAATTACCAGAATCCAGGAAGAGTCAGAGAGAGTCCACTGCCTTACCAAGTGCTATGAGCGTCAGTGGAGGGACACGGCCAACACAGTATCTTACAAGGAGGGAGCCAAGGGAACAGTCTGGCATCAAGTCTCCCTCCCTCCCTCTCTCTCTCTAGGGCTCCTCCTTGGCCACATCCAGCTGGAAGCCTGGATGCTGATGAGTGGAGATTAGATCTAAAAGGGTAAACTGAAGATACCCAGCACAAAGAGGTAATTCCTACCTCATATACTTTGGAAGAATTCTGAGCGATAGCCTCAAGGACTAGAACTGGTGTCTCAACACTGCTAGCTCTTGCTGCTTCTCTGAGTGTGCTGACCTGCTTCCATCACAGGATCCCTGATGCCTCCACAGGGTGGAGACCACAAGTGCTGTCAGTGTTAGCATTAGATGGGCCTCTCTTTAAATGGCTTCATGAGGAAAACCTCTGATTAGCCCTATGTGGTCACATGCCCACCCCTGAACCAATCACTTGTGTCTAGGGCAGTGGGATACACTTGACTGGCCACCTGCAAGTTATATGCCCACCCCTGAGAGGCTGAGGTTAATTAGTAAATCATGGCCTCTTTTTTTTTTTTTGTAAATTATTCCCTTTTGCCTCAGCTAGCCACAGTTGGATTCTGTTATTTGAATCAAAAGAACCTTAATGAAGGCTGAAAGCAATCATCATTAAAAGTAGGGGAAAGATACAATAGCCAGCTAGCTAAAACATTACAACTTTTAACCTCAGAAAAAAATCCCTCACTTCTGCTTAAAATAAAAATTTTTACTTATTTATTTATTGGTTGGTTCCCTGCCCAGGCAGCAAACCCAGACCATGGTGTTGAGTGCACCAAGCCCTAGCCACTAGACCACCAGGGAACCCCCTTAAAATAAAAATTTTAATGATGGACAGTTCCACACATACAAAATGGTTTTTGGCTGTAAAATAAGGTGCACATTATACTCTATACTCTAGATGAGAAACCCCAAAACCAGCAACAAAAAATCCTTACCCAAACTTCCTATCTTGCCATTCATGATTTAAGAAAAAACTACAGTGTTTATTATTTCCACACACAAAATGTTTACAGGCTTTTACACTGGCGATAATTTCAGTTATCTGTTTTGTCAAGTCTCATCACTCACCTGGATTCAACCTTCTTCTCCATTCTCCGCTTAATCTCCTTTTGATGCAAATTCAACTAGTGGTTTGAAATATCCTTCTTAGTGAACGGATTCTTCATGAATCAAGAGTCATTTATCTCCCCCTTCTAACTTGAAGAAAAAAGGAATAAAAGAGAGAGTAAATTAGGAGCCACATATCTGAACAGCTATATACCAACTCCTGGTCTCTTTCCCAACCTGACCAGGCAGGTGTACAGCTCCAGACTGATAATAAAGAAATAAACAGAGACAGATAAATGGGGGAGAAGGGAGGCTCATCCTTATACAGAATGCCTACTGAGAAATGTCCAGGAAGTTGGAGAGCTAGAAAAACCCCATCATGGAGAAAATAATTTTAAGGGGGAGAGGAATTTAAAAAGTAGTAAATGTGAATAAAGGTATATGGGGGTTCTCTGTATCATTCTTGCATCTTTTCTGTAAGTAGGAAATTATTTCAAAATAAAAAACAAAAATAATCCAGTGGGAACAGAGTGCACAGAAGTATAGATGAAACAAGATAGTTCACGAGTTGATAGTTTTGGAAACTGAGTGATGGATACATACTTTAATGTGTTTATAATTTTTCATAATAAAATGTTGGAGGAAATAATAAAATTTCTGGAGGAAACAAGACAATGTGGGGAACAGCAAAAAAAGAAAACCCTGTAATTAGTGTCCTCAGAAAGATAAAAGAACATATTATATACTCATAAATTATTATTTAAAAGAAAAATAAGAAGAGAGCCAAAACATTTGTAGGTGGCTGATAAAGTTTAAGAAACACCCCAGGAATATGAAGAAGGGGGGAATGACAAAAAAATAAAATAAAAAATAAAGAAAAAGTTAGAAAATCAGAGGAACAATCCAGGGGATCGGATATACAAGCAGGAATTCCAGAGAGAGAGATGTAAGAGAAAGAGGAAGAAATTATCAAAGAAGAAAGTTTCTCAAAACTAAAGGATGCAAATCTTCAGATGAGAAGTCCTGCACCAAGGTCAAATGTCAGGGTAGATAAAACACTTTTCCCAACATGCAAGTAGAAAAAGCTTAAGATATCCCTTGAGCAGTTACAGTAAAATTTGACAGTCAAAATTAAAAACACCAGGGAGTTCCCTGATGGTGTAGCGGCTTAAGGCTTCGGCGCTGGCGCTGTCCGTGCTGCGGCCTGGGTTCGATTCCCAGTCAGGGAGCTACCCACATACCAAAAAGCAAAAAAAAAAAAAAAAAAAAAAAAAAAAAAAAAAAAAAAAAAAAAAAAAAAAAAAAAAAAAAAAAAAAAAAAAAAAAAAAAAAAAAAAAAAAAAAAAAAAAAAAAAAAAAAAAAAAAAAAAAAAAAAATTAAAAACACCTGTGCTTCAAAGACACTCTCAAGAAATTGGAGAAAATCTTTGCAGGCACAGAGCCACCAGATCATGCTAGAGCATAGGAAGGTGGTCTCCGGGCAAAAAATGAAACTGATGGTTTTAAGAATATGCAAATAATTACACAGCCATATGAGAAATGTTGAAGCATTCAGAAAAAGAAAATCAGTAATCTGTGTGTGAAATACTAACCAAATGAGAAAATAAGACCATTATTAATTCTCAGAAAAAAAATGATACATGTACAAGAAAGTTTCAGTACTCGGTTCAGCTGTGAATATTTGTTACACCTGTATAATGTAAACACTATTAATTTAACAATAAATTACCACATAACCACACTGGTGAGATAAGGGAAGGAAAACTGAGCTAAGTAATTATCTCCCGAAGAACAGTCAACACTTAATGTATAAAACTAACAAACCACAGGTGAAACATAGGTGAAAGAAATATCACCTATAAGGGTATTTACTTCCAATTTATAAATAACATCAAAAGAATCAGCTAGAATTAAAATTAGAACCTGGGTCATGTGGGCTATTTTTTATTAGCTTTTAAAATTAGTTTTTAAAATTATGTTAATTTGGACATAATTATCCTAGACATGAAAAGTGTCTTACAAGTTTCTACAGCAGTTTGCAGCTTTTAACAATGACTGAGAAATCAATGATCCCACTAAAGAAAAGCAAGGAAATACAGTACCTAAATTTGTATCTTAAGGCTCAGAATGACTTTCAACTATTCCCAGAAAGCCTTCCCTGAAACCTCCAAGCCTCATGCCTTCATGGCACTTAGGTGGGTACCATGCGAGCTAAAACGCAGATTATATTCAAAATAACATTTATGAAGAGGGTACTTTGCCAACTATAGTACCATGCACTTTTCATTAATTACCTACTTTTTAATACAACTACCACAACAGGTGGTAGCCATTTCATTTTATAGACTTAAATTCCCAAGGTTACCAGCTAAGTGGTAGAGCTGGGACTGGTCCTCAGGTTCCTCACGTCTTTCATCTGTTGAACGAACTGTGTCAGAAATCTGAGTAGATACTTACTATACATCTCCGCAGAGGATAACAAAGAACCTAAAGGGCCTACTAGCAAATAAAAACGAAGCACTAATTTCCCACTGCGGGCTTCACGGTGTTTGCCCAGTTGGCCCCTCCGGGCTCAGATAGGGTCCCTGACTTCTGTGTACACTAACTCCTCGCGGGGCTACATGGCAGGGATCCAGGAACCCCCGATACGGATCCGCGCAAGGGCACCAGCAATAGCCTGCAGTACATGAGATGCGTGAGAAGATGTTGCATCCCCAACTCAAGCGACAAGACGTTGACAAGTAGCAGCACCCGGCAAAAACTACGCACGCGCCGCGATGGTCGGAAAGGACGGGCACCGGACGCCGTCTGCGTGCTCATTTCATGTCTCCTTCACTTCCCACCCAGCCCCATGAGCAGGCAGCATCACCTGGCACTCCCAGAAGAGGAAGAAGCGGAGGCTCCCACAGGAGAGCCACACAGTCCAGCTCGGAGGGACATGCGCTCGCCGCTGGGCTCCTGGCCGAAGAGGCCGAGGCCGTCAGAGGCTAGGGACGGCTGGGGGTGGCCTCGTACCAGAGGAAGCCGAGCCCTGCGGATCGGGGCCTCAGGGAACGCGCTACCGAAGCGGGTGGACACCGACTAGCCTCCTGCGGCTTGCGCAGCCCACCCGCTGTGTTCTTTCCCGCGTCTACGCACGCAGCTCTCACGCAGGCCCCTCCCCGTCTCCACGGCGACGCGGCGTGCGTGAGGGACGCCCCACCAGGGTCCCCGAGTTCGCGCAGCCTCAGTCTAATAGGTGACACGCCCCCCTGTGGCAGCGGTTGGGAACGCGCAATGCAAGTTAGCCGGGAAGAGCGCGGATAAACGCACCTTAGCAGCCCCATGGAGGACTCTTTGCCTCCTTGGTCCGCCAGCTTCTCTGACTTCAGCCTCCAGTTACTACGGCTGTTGGATAGGAGTGGGAGCGGTTTCGAAGCGGATCCCTGAGTTACGCCTTGCATGGCAAGCATTAGGGATGAGGTTCCCGTCTGGAGGACGGCGCGAAGAGTCCTTTCCCCACCTCCAGGTCCCCTCATGAGCCTCTCTCGGTTCTCCATGATTCCCAGGGAGTGTGAGCCCACCTGTAACGGGTAGGGCTCGCGCATGCGTAGAACGGGAGTTTGTCAATTTGGACTGGGATGGGAGATGGTGAAGGCGCTTCCTTCCGCAGCCCCCGAATTAAAATTATCCCTAGTTGATATCTTCTCTTAACCCTTCCTTTAAAACTAATAATAAGCACTAGTTGTTAGTAAATAGTTAAATTTTAAAATTTCGGTCACCTCTGATCTTTTAAAAAGGGGTGGGGGAGGTAGATGAGGCGTTTTTAATATGCTTTTTTCCTGTGCTTTGTGTAACATCATTTGAAAGTACATGAAATGTCTGGGGAAGAGAGCAAAGGGTAGCATTATGTATATAAATGCTTTAAAGATTTTACGTTAGTAACATGAGAAAAAATAACTTGGTGTCTCAGAATAGAATCACCGGTAATTTGCATTTTTGCTCGTTTCTACGTATGTTAATTTTTGTAATTTAAAAAGTATTTAAAAAGAAGTTCCACTTGAGATGGACACTGGGCCAATCTTTTAGGGACAACTTTTATATGAAGATATGCGGCCAAGTAGTTTTAAATAATTTAGTGAGTTCCAAAGTCCTAATTAACACAGCAATATTTACTTACTGCAAAATTAGTCTTTCCTATAAGTACTATATATAAATTATGACATATCCAAGATAATAAATCAATAAGCATGGTTTCTAGATGATTTGCTGGGGCTTTCTTTGTCATGTGAATTTACCACCATCCGCTTTGACTAACTTAGGCAGGCATAAAAGACCTCTTCATTTAAGTTATAATGAAAATATGATACTGAAAATAGTCCTGTTGAGAAAGACTGGAACATAACATTATAGAATAGTAGGTAGGGCAGCAGTCCTTACATAGTGTCAGGGTGTTTTAAGGACTTCTCATATATAAAATCAAAGAGGTAGAGTGCCAGGAGGGGGTTAGGTTCTGCAAATAATTTGCTGAATGATCTTCCAGGAGTCCGTTAGTAATTTTCTTACAGTCCTTAACCTGAGTACATGATGACACAACTGTGAAACTGTTCATATCCTATTTTCTTGGAAGAATTACCCTTAGAGCAAAACAAACAAACAAACAAAAAACTAAGTAGGAAAAAGCCCATTTAGAGAGGTGCAGGACAGTTGAGTAATCCCAACTTTCTGAGATGAGGCTGCTCTCAAATTTTCTCGGTTTCTAATAATTTCATTTGCTTCTCTACTGTTCTTAAACTGCTAATTTCTCCAAATGACTCAATCTGTGATTCCCATTAGGCCTAACTCTGAACCAACAATTGAACGTAAATTGATCATACAAATATTTAGTAATCAACCAGAATGAATCATTTCTCTTACTCTCTCAAGGGGTTTCCTATACTGGTATTTGAAAATTGTTCATTGCAAAAAGGGGCACTTAGAATTACAAATTATTATTCCTGCCAAGGAGAATAATATTCAAAAGCTACAATGAAACAAGTGTTTGCAAGGATCTACCTTTTGCATGGCCTCCTTTAATAAATTACTGCCTTTATCCTAAGTAATAATTGTCTTCTTTCACAAGGACAAATTAAGACTGAGAGGTAAGAAGTTGAGGACAAGGTTCAACAAGACAGACATTACAAGAGCCTGGTGGGAGAGTACACCCTAACTAGGATAGATGAGAGGGCCTATTAGCTCCAGGCCAAGTCAATATCATGATAGTAAATTGCCTTGAGCAGATTTCATGTGGGGCATGTAGTAATTTTAAAGTATGCTCACAAATTCTTTTAACACTCCTTCCCTATAAAGGTGTAATCTAAGTCCCCTCTTCTTGAATATAGGCCAGCCTTAGTGACTAATGTCTAAAGAACAGAATGTGGCATGTGGCAGAATAATCTCAAGGCTAGGTTAGAAAATTCAGCAATTGTCTTTCCTGTTTTCTCCACTTGCCCTCTGAATCCAGCCACCATGTTGTGAGGAAGATCAGGTCAGAGAGGTCATGTGTAAGTGTTCCCAGTCAACAGCTGCATTGGTTCCAGCTGACAGCCACCATCAACCACCAAACATGTGAGTGAGCCAGGAGATAATCCTAGCCCCCACCCTTCCACTGCTCCACATGATGCTGAATGGAGACCAGCTGTATCAGTTACAATGAGGCCAAATTGCAGATTTGGGTGCAAAATAAATGTTAAACCACTGAGTTTTGGGGTGATTTGTTACATAGCAATAGATAACCAGTGTTTTCAATATGTCATGTTTAATTCCTACTACAAGCTTAAAAAGTATTTACTGCTATCCGCTTTGACACATGACTAAACAGGGCCAGAAAAGTAAAGTGACTGGCTCAGGTTTCACACTAAGTGGCAGAGATCAGGATTTAAGAGTTTCAAAGAATGGGCCTTCTCCACCACTCCATACCGGCAAGGGGAGTAGATCAGTTCTCTAGCATTTTGGAGATTCCAAAAGCAGTCTGGTTTCCATAATAATGACCATTGTTTGCTCACCTACAATATGTCTCTGTATAGGCTTAAAAGAACAAAAAGACCAGAGCAGCTTTATGGATGTTATATAGGCTTTTTACCTACCTTTCTCCATTTAATCTTGACTAAAGCCCTTTGAGTGGGTTGTCATCTTCCCAATTTTACAGATGAGAAAAATCAAGGCTAAGCATAAACGGCCTAATTCTCCACAGCCTGTAGAGTAGAGCTGGGATACAAACTCCTCCAATTTACAAATGTTTCCCTCTGACTCTTGCCTGCAAAGAAGAGATAGCTGTTAAGAAACATTTTTTATTTGGTATTATAGAGGAAAAGAAAAACGTTTCCATAGTTGTTTTCTCTGTTGTCAAGACTCCTAGAGGGAAACTTAGTGATTACTCACTGTCCAATCAATCCCTTGATATCACAAGTGAAGAAAGTGAAGCTGAAGAAAGTAGGCCCCTTCAAAGAAATGGAGACTTCCATATCCTTTAGCAAAAAAAATTACGATTCCTTCCACACCTATGTATCACCATTTCACACAAACCCAGGGTTGTCCCACTGGGCACAAACAGGGGCTCAAGATAATCCGGCAGAGAGTTCCCTGATGGTGTAGTGGCTTAAGGCTTCCGCGCTGGCGCTGTCAGCGCTGCGGCCTGGGTTCGATTCCCAGTCAGGGAGCTACCCACATACCAAAAAGCAAAAAAAAAAAAAAAAAAAAAAGATAATCCGGCAGAGCAGGAGCACAGGTAATCTGGGTCAAACCTTTCCTGACCGCTCCTCTCCCACACACAGCAGTTACTCTCATTGCTCAGAGTAGGGAAATAATATTTGCATTTCTATGTCCCCATCTGCCAGAGTTGGGCACTGGATACTAAACGCTTTACGTTCACCATCTCATTTTTATCCAAATACACTTGCACTTCTCCTTCCCGCGCAAGATTCTGGTTATTGGCGGGAAAAAAAATTTCAATAAATTTGTTGCCCTGAGCTCAATCAAAAGCAATCATGGCAAATTTGCCTATTAATGCATCAAGCCGTGATTTCGTTTATTCATCACAAATTTATAAAAAGGCCATTTTAGAAAGGATAAGAGCTAAACTCAGAGAAGTCAGAGCTCTACCCGAGATTACACCACTAGTAAAAAAGAACTGAGGTTCGAGCTCATACCTAGAAGGAGACTCAAATGCCTAACTCAGATTCGCAGTTTAAGCCCCAGGGTTCTCCGCGGGCGAGAACCATACAAAATGCAGCGGTCAATACGCTCCGAAGTCGCGCCAAATCGCGGACCCTGGCCCACATATTTACTGCCACTTCCTTGTCAAAAAAGCAGCCTGGCGCGGGCTCCTAGCACGGCCCACCGGTTCCGCCCCGAATCGCGTGTGGGAACGCGGCATCTCCCCGGGGTTGCCCACGACAACCGCCTGCGCGCACCAGGGAGGGTTTCCGCTGCCCCAGGCCCGGCCTCCTCTCCTCTGCCGCTACCGCCAGCCCGCCACTAAGCTCACGCAGGAGATGGCGCCCAAGAAGCGCGCCGCGATGTTCCTCTTTTCCGTCCGGCACCGCCACAGCCACCTCACATCCGGGCGAAGGCGGTGCTGGGGCCCGAGTGCGTGGAGGGAGTTATTAAGTGGGAGGGGGCCGGGAAGGAGGGGCAGAGGGGGGGGGGTGGGCCGCGGTTACGGCGGCTGAAGAGAGACAGCCCAAGCGGGTCGCGGGGGAGAGAGCGAAGGCCGTGCGGAATAGACCTAGGACCGGCGCGGGCGGTGGGGAGGGAGACGACGGCCGAGGCGAAGAGCCGCCGAGCGGCGGAGGCACCGAGTAAGGGCGCGGTGGCGGAGTCTGGGGCGCCACGCGCCAGAGCTCGTAGAGAGAGAAGGGGCGCGGGCTCGCTGCTCCCGGGGTCGCGTGCGTGAGCGCAAGCGCCGGGGCGCGCGCGCGCGCGCGGGGGGCGGGCAGGGACGTGAGGCCAGCGGGGCGGCGGGCGGGCAGCAGGCTGGCGGGGCCCGAGCCGCCGGGGCGGACGGCGGCGGGCCTGCGCCGGCTCCTGCTCTGAGCGCCCGGGCCGGGGGATTCGGCCTCCCCGCTCCCTCCGGCCCGCCTCCCCCAGTGAGTACCATCCCCGCCCTTCCTCCGAAGGAAGCCGCTGGGTCGGGGCCTGCGCGAGAGGCCGGGGGTTGGGGTCGCGGCCCGGGGAAGCCGAGTTTCGGAGCTGAAGCCGGCGCTCGCCCTTTTTTGCCACGGGCGCCCCTGACATGGCCACAGGTGCGGCCGGCCGGGCGAGGGGCGCTCGGGCTCCGTCCCCAGTCCCTGGCTCCCAGATAACAAGGGGCAGCTGGCGCCGTCCATTGGCAAGTGACAGGCACTTTACTACAGCCCGACTTCCCAGATCCCCAGCCCCAACCCGTCTCCTACCTACCCCCACTCTGGGAAACTTCCCCACTACTGCTTGAATGGTCCCCATGGGTGGCAGCGACTGATCTTGGTTTCTTTTTGTAATAAAGCTGCTTAAAGTCTATGTACCTTGATTCGGGCATCTTGCACTTCGGTTTTTCTTATGTTTTTTATGCTTAGAGCAATTTATTTATTAGAAGAGGTAACTGCCAGTGGTTCCAGTTCCAAGTGAATTCTGGTTTGTAGCATAATTGTTGGGTGAGAGTTGGTTTGTGTTTTTTTTTTTAAGGTGGTCATTTTAAGAGAGAAAGAGTTTCAGTTTCTTAAACAGTCAAGACTTGAAAATATCTTGTTCTCAATCAGTTTTTTTGTGCTGATTTATCTTCCAGGTGCAAAGAATTGTAGACCAAGGCGCCATGGATAGAAGTGTGGGTGAAACAGAAAATGGAGATGGTTTTCTTGACTTGAAGAAGCAACCGGCCTCCAAATCTCCCCATCGCTATACAAAAGTAGGCCTTGTTATTGCTGAAATAGTGTTTCTTTATAAAGGTGGGGAGGTTAGTAACATCGTGTAGGTATTTCGTTAGTAATATAGACTCATTCCGACTCACTATATGGACTAAATATTAACTAGATTTAGTAAAGCATTGCTTTGAACTTTTTTCTGCAAGTGTGAATACCCAGAGTTTAAACTAGAATTTGCTTCTAAGTAGCTTTCAGGTGAAGGGAATATTGGTTCAGATCCCATATAAATTTGTGGGTCAGTATATGTTGGCACACACATTCTATAATAGCTGTGTAACTAGTATGTTGTTGACTTACATGCTATAGAGTTAAGATTCCAGCTCTGAGATATCTCACAAAACCAGTATCCTTTGTATTGATATTTCCTTAAGAGATGAACACCCCAAAGAAATGCTCTTTGGTGCATTGTAGGTGCTTGGCTAGGGTAATCAGATTTTTAAATTCTGTTTTTTACTTTCTGTTGTAAATTGGATATTGACTCACAAAAGTAAGACTTCAATTATATTTCCCCTAGCTAAAAACTTGTGATTTAAAACTCATCTAGGTACCTGCTTTTCCAGGGGAATGTGAATCACCTCAATGTCCTATATTTATTGAAGCTGTTATTTCAGTATCTTTTGACTGCTGAATGTTTCTGAAGAGGTTGACAGGACTTGGTGAGCTGCAAATTCACTTCTGGTTCCCTGAAATATATTGGGCTAGAGTACATAAAATGTGCTTGGGAAAGTAGACAGGAAGAATTATGCCCCAGTTAGACCCATATCTTTATTTTCTTAATATGACCCAGTCAAGGACTCTGATGTGGTTATTGTCCCAGGCTTCCCAGCATATTGATTGGTCAATATTTTAAAGTCAGGGCTTTATTTATGTAATGGTGCTACTACTCTTACCTATTTGATAAAGTATCAAATGATGTCAGAGTACTCATTTTCATAATTAAAAAGACCAACCTCTCTAGAGGAAAAAAAAAGTGTTTTCAGGTGTAAAAGTGTTCTTGGTTAATTGCTGTCTTAACACAGTCTCTTTTGGTATAACAGTGTGAATTGATAGAAAGCACTTTATTACTTCATTCAGATTTGGTCTTCTCAAATGTAATTCCCTTCAAACCTGAGAGTGCTTGAGTAGTGTTTCACAACTTAAATTCATTACCTAAAATGTTGACAGGTGACTTCTGAATGGAGAAAAGCTTATTAAATGAAGTAAGACTGATTTGAACTGCTCTTGTAAGCTTATGTGATTTCAATTCTGCCAGCACTTTTTGAATAAAAGTTCTGACTGGTACTTCTAGAGTCCTGGCAAAGAGACTTTTGAATTACTTTCACACACTGATCTGAGGGTGGCATGTATATTTCATACTTACATATAGCCATCTTTATGCTTAAGTAATTTTTATAAAGATATCGGTCTCTGTTAGCATAGAACATATATGTCTACAGTAAAGATTGAGAAGCTCAGTATTGCCCATTTTTGAAAATCCAGCCTTAGAATTCTGCCATACTTAGATAAATGTGTCAAAAATGGTTAAGAAAAGCATTTTTTAGGTTAATAACAGTAGAGCTTAGATTTAATGGTCTACTCTACCAAATTTAATTGGAAATAGGCTTACTTTTCACTCCATTCAAGAGGATTTAGTTAATGGCCTTCTTAGGATTGTCTTTAGGCAATGCAATGTTAGGGTAGTACTTTTCATACATATATGTTTCTCGTCACTAGTAGTTTTATGTGAGACCCATTTAACTTTTTCTTACCTTCAACAGAGGTCCTTGTTTACCAGTTTTTGAGGTGTAGAACCTGCTGTTCTATTAATGATAACTTTCTTCTACTTGAACTACAAAATAGAAATGCTTTGCACTATCCCATTATTCAGATTCATGTTCTTTTTTTCTTCAAGTGAATGGACTGATCTTAGATCACAGAGTATACAAACTTTATGCTGTTCCTGCTTTGCTCCTGTATGTTGCCACCGATTCCTTATTAAATGTTGTCACTTGCCAGTTGGACAGGAAATAAAAACAAAGGACACTCAACATTTGGCTTGATCCTAACCAATATTAATCATGTGCATTAAATCTAAAGAGTAAGTGTTGGATTGTCTGAGCTTAATTTCATGTGTGCTTTCCATTAGAGGTCACTTGTTTTGAATTGGCACCATTTAGTCATGAGTGTGTATAAGGATCTTTAAAAGCGGCCACCCTAATTGGTGGCTGATGGGCAGTTGATCACAGTGGGGCAGCCATGTTTATGTCTTTGCTTTAAAATCATTAAGAAAATAGACAAGCAACTGAAGTGGACTGATTTGAGTAATCCTCCTCAGATCAGGAGGAATCTCCCTTGCAGAGAGAGTCAGTTGGAAGACTTGAAGTAAAGCAAGCCTCTGAGAAAGTAGTAACTGCGATTTAAATCCTAGGTTGAAATCCATAGTCAGATGGTTGGTTTTTCCTATACAGAGTCTCATTTGATAACTTCATAGGTTTCTCTCATAACAGGTGGCATTTCAGTGGCACATTTAGCTACAAACTTCGTAAGCTAGTATAAAAATAAAGATGCCTATTTATATTGGGGAAGGCCACGTTATGGTATGAAAAGTCATTATAACATTCTTAATGTTTCAGCTGTCCAGAAACCCTAGCTAACTGAAAGTTCTTAGAGGGGGTTGGCTGGCAACACCATAGGTACTATCTTCTGACTGCACTTTCCAATTCTAAGTCATCTTGAGAAGTTAGAATTCAGGGACCTTGCTATCATAAGTATCATCTCCTACTCACTCATGGTGGGAACTTACACATAAGGAGCCAGTCATTTCACAATTGGAAACATAACATAAAAATGTATAGGTAGGGCCTTTGATTCAGAAAAGGGTGCTATGAGAGGACGCCAGCTTAGGGGATGCCTGCCCAACAAGGTGGCAGTTTGGCTTAGGGTTCCCAGTTGTCCCGCTGGACAGGGATAAACAGCACTGAATGACAGAGCTCTTGGGAAAGACTGTGCACCTTCCTTTGTCCTCAAGAGATGCAGAGGAGAGGAGAGGATAAGGGACCATTGAGCCCTACTGCCTGATTTAGGATCCCCCACTGCCACTTACTTAACCTGTGTGCCCTTTAGCTATATACTCAGCTTCTCTGAATCTCATTCTTTTCCTCTTTAAAATACAGGTGGAATAATATCTACCTCATACGATTTTGTGGGAATAAATGAGAAAATACATGTCAAGTGCTTAGAAAAATGGCACGCAATAAGTGTTAAAAACTGATTATGGCCTAATAAGTGTATAAGTTTAGGGGGAGGTACTATAAGATACAACCTTTAGATCACAAATTTTAGATCAAGTTGCTTATTTTCTAAATTTCATAATTTGAAACCAGAAAAACCATGCCACCACCCTAAAAGTGGTTTTCTTAAATTTCCTTCTAGTACGATATTTATCTACCTGCTGGGTTAACTTTTTATATTTTATCAGTTGTATAAACACATTTAAAAGTCAAACTTTAGGAGTTCCCTGGTCGTGTAGTGGCTAGGCTTCAGCGCTGTCAACTCTGTGGCCTGGGTTCGATTCTAGATAAAGAAAGGGGGAAAAATAAAAACAGAAAATAAAAGTCAAAGTTTATTTTTATTGCATTGGTCAGATTAACAGAAAAAAGAGTCTTCTTTTTTTTCCCATTCCCTTCTTAGTTTCACAAAATTTTTTTCAGTAGAAGGAGGTATTTGCATCAATTAGCCACCATTAGATGCTTGGGTGAATCTAGATGTGAAGTTCTCCTTATTAACTCTGCAGGATCCAGTTTGAATCCTGACTTGCCTGAAAAAACTGTTCTAAATGGTGCCCCCTTTAGCAGCAAACCTCACGAATGGGGGATGGTGGAATGTGTTGCATGCGTCCCTTCTGTGTTAGTTCACCACTGTCATGGCTATCATATATGGATATCATTACCCTATTGGGATCTGTTTTTAAAAGCTTTCTAATCTTTTCAGAAAAGTCATGTAACTTGGTAGAAGGAAGTATCAGGTCAGTCAGCAACCATCTGAGAGCCTGATGGGCTAATTCCAATGCTAGTGGGTGTGTGGAGGGTAGCCACTGGTAGAGGAGGTCAAAAGCAGACCCAACCCAAATGCTGCTCCAGAGATGTCTGCCGCCTTTAGGAAGAGCCAGGCACACAGGTGAGGTACTGGGTCACTTCTAGAGTGTTTTAGCCATTAACAATGAAATAAAACCTGGATTTTCTTTACAAAAGGTCTATGTTAATAATAAAAAAATTGAGCTTTCTACTCTTGTGAATTGTATTTACATCACAAAGGTAAAGAAAATTTCCCCTTTCATTTCTTGTAAGTGACTTGTATGAAATTCTTCTATAATATCAGAATGTCATCACAATGCATATCTGTCTCTATGGGATTACTGCAGAAAGAAACAATGAAGATTTTAACCGCTGTCATTAGGAGCTTATATTCAATTTGCTGTCTACTTTAATATCATTAAAAGTGGGCGTCCATATTAGTAATTCCCAAATACGTAGATTGTTTTGGGAGGCTTGATATTTTCTTTAAGGAAGGCTGCTAAAACTAAGAAAATGTGTTTATACCTCTTTGGGTGTGTGGCTCTTAGGCAATTAGGAGCTTGTTCTTACCTGGTCAGGCTTTAGTAACCTGTGCAAAAAGTAAGATCTCAGAAGTTAACTCTTGTCTAGATGATAATTTTATTAAATTTGTCCATGATCAGTAAGTTCCTGTGGGTTCTTAGGATTCTACAAAAGGGTAATCTTACATTCCCTCCTGAAATACTCATAAGAGAGGGATCTCTCCCAGTTCATACTAGGCACTTTCCAAGTATTTTTTCTTTAGCTAAGGAAGGTTTTCTTTAAAAATATCCCAGAGGGGTTCCTTTCCAGGAATAATTGCTGTTAAAGGCTCTTGATGAGATTGCAGGTTTGAGAACATTTGAGAAACTGGAGAATGTTGGAGACAGGGACAAAAGTCATCTGCCTATGCCAGACACTGAGCCTGGCACACAGGAAATGTTCTGTGGACAATTATGAAGAAAACAAACTTTGTATTGACTTAGCTCATGGTTTCTCTTCCTCCACTTAAGTGGTGATCCTCTCAGCCTGGGATACCATCTTTAGCAACTTAAGACTTTGCTGGAAGGTAACAGATTTAGTTCTCTAAACCCCATGAAGAGGATCTCTCTCATTTCCCGCTAAGTGTCCAGTTAGATCTTGGGTTACATTTTGAGAAACATGACTGGTTTAAAGCACTACATCTTAACCTCTTTGGGAGCCACTTGGAGAGCTTTTAATGGTCTGAACACTCACAACAGAAATTGCACAAATGCATCATTTTGTATATGGTCTCCATGAGGCCATCAAAGAAGCTCTGCTCTCAAGCACAGTGAGTCGTTTTACCTAGATGTTTAAAGTTATTCCCAGCAGCTTTCACAGGTCAAGAATTGTGTTTTGTTGTTTTCCCAGTTCTCAGCCTGTCATTGAAGAAAGTGGCTTTTCATCCTCTGTAGACAGGTGGGCTATGTTTTAGACATTGCAGTTAGAGATATACTCTACCACAGATTGTGCTGCTGGCATAGTTAATGCCAGTGTACAATTGGCTCATTGCTCTTCCTTGTGCTCTCACAGGCTCTCAAGTTTGTGTAGTCAGTCACTTGAGCATTTATTCATATTTAGTATATGCCAAGCATATAAAGTCAACAAGGAAAACTGGAATAATGTGGGAGGGAAAGTTGAGATATTTTTACCAACGTGAGCAACTCTTGTATCTGAGAATACTTGGCATTTATCAGTTTGTGATTAGAGCAATAAGTCTCTAAGAGAAATTAAACAAAACATTGACTTCTGGTAACTGAACTTCTGAGTTTAATTTTACTTAAAAATATTTTTTATTGAGATAAAATTCACATACCTAAAATTCACCCTTAATGTAGATCACTTAGTCATTTTTAATAAATTTAGTTATACAGCCATCACTAATATCTTAATTCCAGAATATTTTCATCATGCTATACACATTAGCAGTCAGTTCCCCACTAGCCTCTTCCCCCAGCCCCTGGCAACCATTAAATCTACTTTTTGACTTTATGGATTTACCTTTTCGGAACATTGTATATAAATAGAATCATACAATATGTGGCCTTTGTGTCTGGCTTGTTTCACTTAACATACTGCTTTCAAGGTTCATATAGCATGTATCTACTTTATTTCTTTTTATTGCCTAATAGTCCATCATACAGGTTCACCACATTTTGTTTGTCCACACATCAGTTGATGGACACGTGTTATTTCCACAGTTTGGCTGTTGTGAACAATGCTGTTATGAGCATATGTGTACAAGTTTTTGTGTGGATATAATTTTTCCAGTTCTCTTTTGTATATACCTAGGATTGGGATTGCTGGGTCATATAGTAACTGTCTAAGGTTTTATTTTTTTTTTTTTTTTTTTTTTTTTTTTTTTTTTTTTTTTTTTTTTTTTTTTTTTTTTTTTTTTTTTTTTTTTTTTTTTTTTTTTTTTTTTTTTTTTTTTTTTTTTTTTTTTTTTTGTCAAGATATTTTATTTTTATTTTTTAATTCATTTTTTTTCTTTTTTTTTGCTTTTATGGTATGTGGGTAGCTCCCTGACTGGGAATCGAACCCAGGCTGCAGTGCTGACAGTGCCAATGCTGAAGCCTTAAGCCACTACACCATCAGGGAACTCCTAAATTCATTTTTATTGTTAGATTTATTGGGGTGACATCTTGTCTAAGGTTTTAATCTCTGCCACTGTTTTTCACAGCATCTGTACCAGTTTACATTCCCATCAGCAAGTTAGGGTTCCAGTTTCTCTACATCCTTGCCAGCACTGTTATTTTTCGTTTATTTTTGGTGGGTGGGTGGGTTGGTTGGTTGGTTGGTTGGTTCGTTCCTTCCCTGAGTAAGGATTGAGCCCAGGCCACAGCGGTGAGAGCGCCAGAGCCTAGCCACTACACAAGGGAACCCTTCCTCTTTTTTTTTTTTTTTTTTTTTTTTTTAAATAGCCATTCTCATAGAGGTGAGTTGGTATCTCACTCTGGTTTTAACTTGCATTTCACTAATGACTAATGATGTTGAATATCCCCCGTGTTGGACATTTGTGTGTATTCTTTGGAGAAAAATCTATTGATATCATGTATCTGTTTTTAAATTGGGTTGTTGTCTTTTTGTTGTTGAGTTGTATGAGTTCTCTCTATATTCTGGATACTAGACCCTGATCAGCTACAGTAGTGTCCCCCCACCTTATCTGTGGAGGATACTGTGATACCCCCAGTGGATGCCTGAAATCACGGATAGTACTAAATCCTGTATATATGTTTTTTCTTGTAGGTACATACATGGTTATGATAAAATCGAATTTCTAATTTAGGGGTGGTAAGAAATTAATAGTAATAATAAAACAATGATTATAACAATATACTGTAATAAGAGTTATGTGAATGGGGTATCTTTCTCATACTATAGTACTGTGTGAGCAAGAAATGATTAATGTCCCAGGCAGATGAAGCGAGATGGCTCAAGATTTCATCATGCTACTTAGAATAGCGTGGAGTTTTAAAACTTATGAATTGTTTATTTATAGAATTTTCCATTTAATATTTTCAGACCACAGTTGACTATGGTAAATGAAACTGGATGAGGGGGGACGACTATATATGATTTGTTTATTTTTTCCTATTCCAGGGGTTGTCTTTTCACTTTCTTAACAGTGTCATTTGGAGCACAAAAGCTACTAAATTTGAAGTCCAATTTTTTTCTTTGATGCTTATGCTTTTTGTGTCATAGCTCAGAAACATTGCTTATTCCAAGATCATATTTTTTTATATGGTGTGAGGTAGAGGTAAACTTTTATTTTTTAGAACAGCATTAGAATTACAGAAAAACTAGGAACATAGTAGAGTTCCTACATATCCCTCATTTAGTATCTCCTATTATTAATATATTATGATGGTACCTTTGATACTTTTAACAATGTTGATACATTGTTATTAACTAAAGTCCATATTTTGTTCACATTTCCTTAATTTTAAACGAATGTCCTTTTTCTGTTCCGGGATTCCAACCAGGATACATTATAACATTGAATCGTCATCTCTCCTGAATCTCCTCATTTCCCTTTTCATAAGGCTATTTGTTACCTCTCAAAAATGTTTTTTTATCCCCACAAATAGAACATTTACTCCTCCTACATTTTGTAGCTGTATTAAAATGTTAATCTTCCCCAGTTGACTGCTAAATAAATAGATAAAATTAGAGTTTCAGTAAACAGCTGTAGTAGTTGAGAACGCCTGTTAGTTGGGCTCTGTGTTATCTTTTGGGGTTAAAAGTTTCAAACAAAGCCTCATTGTTTAGAAAATTGTGTATTGAGAATATACATATTTAAGTAGGAAAATTAACATTTGGATTTGAGTATGGTGGAGTAAGGGATTATGTAATTTTTGGGTTGCTTCTAATAAGCCCTTCTCCCTTAGGATTTCTGTATTGTAACATCCGCTATCATCATAACTACTATTGGTCCATCTGCCTCACCCCTGCTTCTCCCATCACCAATTTGTGTCACCTCTACACCTCTGACCCCATGTTTGCCCTGAAGATTTCACTGGACTCTAGTCGTTACTGGCAGTTTGAGGGTGGTATACAGTGCTTTAACAGTTTTTTTCAGAATTTTGAGCAGTATCTAGACATTTTCTTATATTTGGAATTCTGTTCATCTCAGACTTCTACATTTTTCTGTCTTTCTATCTAAAAAATAAGACAATTCATAAATAAATTCTAAATAAATGCAAATGGTTGATATTCCAGTTTTAAAACTAAAATATCATCTGGTCCTAGTGCATTTTGCTGTCATGGAGAAAACATTTAGATGCTTCAGGTGTCTGAAGACACTGAGTAAGTTAATGACATGCTTATGTGCAATGATTCCTATAGGCTCAGAGAGTATATCTATCCCTCCATATGTACCCAAAAATACGGGAAGCAGTCATCAAAGCAGCAGCAAGCATTCTATTGTGAGACACATGATTTGGGGGTTATTGCAGAGGTCACGGCACAGTGGTATATGCTTTTTTGCAAGGCAGTTGTAGCATTTTTTTTTTTTTTACATGTGGGTAGTTCCCTGGCTGGGAATTGAACCCAGGCCGCAGCGCTGACAGTGCTGAAGCCTTAGCCACTGCACCACCAGGGAACTCCTGTAGCATTTTAATGGTACTAAAAGTTTAGGAATTGGTGTTTTCCCTTTATTATGAAAGCGTTTAAATGTATAAAAAATGAGGCAATGGTATTTGTGTATATGCACGTATATGAGCAGATACAATGTAATGTATATACATTTTTATATATAAATATATAAGTGCATGTATTTCCTAGTTCTGCTGAAAGAGCCTAGAAGCAAATGAGAATACCCAGTTTCCTAACCTTGGTTTCATATATCATTCCCCATTTAAAGGAACTAGGATTTCTCTGAAAAATGGCTGACTCTAAGGCTAGGACAGGATGGGTACAAAATAAGACAGAAAGTAAAAAATGATGACGTGTGTCAAAATGATATGAAGAGGCTTCTAATTTGAGCACCAAAATAATTAAGGACATTAATAAATTATAGACCATTAGAAAAACTAGGAATCTGAGCCCATGCCAATAATAAATAGGCAAATAAACGGGAGAATGGAGGATTTGTATTTAGAGTGGAATGCCAAGTGTTGGCTGGTAAATTTAGGCCTAGAGTTGGAAAAACAGATTGGTTTGGGCAAGAATCATTAATAGGCGCTAATTTTAGGGGGAAATATTGAAGACCAGGACATTTGGATGATTTTAAAGTATCTCCCTACAGATTGCATACTGATTACAAGGGGGAAAGTAGTAACTGAAGAGTAAAGACACTGGATATCTTTTTTTCTTCTCTCTTTTTTTTTTTTTTGGTTGGTTCCCTGAGTGGGGATCCAACCCAGGCCACGGCAGTGAGAGCGCCGAGCCTAGCCACTACACCAAGAGGGAACCTCCCTGGAGATCATTTTAACAAAGTGGTCAGAATTCACATCACTAGTAAAGGGCAGATGGACATCAAGGGCTTCCAGAAGTGATGCTTTGAGATGGACACAGCATCTCTTAAGTCAGGATTGTGCTCCAGGGATGCTTGGTCTGAATTTAATCATGAGAAACATTAGACAAACCCATAATGAACAATGTTCCTTAAAAAGATTAAAAATAAAAAGTAGTCTGTATTGTTTACAGATATCAGTGTCATGAAAGACAAAAGAAGCTGTAGAAATGTTCCAGGTTAGAGACCAAAGAGACAACCAATAACTGATTCTAGACTGGATCCTGTGTTGGAGGCTAAAAACGTATAAAGGACATTGGGTCAATTGACAAAATTGGAATTGGAGGGGTAGATTACATTAAAGTAACTGGTTATATAAAACTGACAGCTCTTCTCAGCTAGGTTCTGCAGAAGAAAGCCCTTATTCCCTAAGGCGTCCATTGTATATAATTGATTTGCTTCTCTCTTATGCATTTAAAATGATACTGGCCAAGTGTAATCCTTGGGAGAATGAAAAAATAGTCACTCAAGTAATTTTCTGTAGGGCTTGATTCTTTCATGAAACTGGACAAGAGGTTGTGAAAGAATATTCTCATTCTTAGGAAATAGGCACTGAAGTATTCAGGGGTAAAGGACCATGACTTATACAGTGTTCTCTTAAATGGTTCCAAAAAAAGTTACATATAGAGAGTCCAAATGCCAAAGCAAATAGAGGAAAATGTTAACAGGCAAATCAGATAAGTGGTATATGGGTGCCTTTTTTTTTTATTTTTTGCAACTTTACTGTATATTCAAAAAAATTACTATCTCCTAGTATATTGGCATCTAATGCATTTAAGAGTAACATTAGCTGGAGATTTTATGTAAGCCTGAAGCTTCTGTGCCTTAATGAGTGTTTAGTGTTATGGAATATACTATTTGACAGCAATTTATGAGAGAATGTGTCTTAGCAAGAAACTGATCACTATTAAGTTATTTGATAGTTCTGCTTGAGCATCTTGTAAGAACCTTGAACTGACTCCACTCCTTTCTGAAATAAGTCAGGGTATAAATAAATAAGAACTGTGTGAAATGCTTAAGGTAGACAATTACTTAAGTTGAAACAAAAATAAGTTGAAAGTATGTGAAATACTATTCAGAATCACCATTTGATTTCTCTTTCTAGGAGGAGCTCTTGGATATAAAAGAACGCCCTCATTCCAAACAAAGGCCTTCATGCCTCTCTGAAAAATATGACAGGTATGGTGGTTGCTTCTATTCATCTTTTTATTACATCATACTTGGTAAATTAAGACTTGTATTGTTTTGGAGCTTTTTGGTAGAATTATCAGTAGGGAGATTTCAGGGGTATTGACATTGGGCTTCAGCATAAACATGAACATGGCTAGCATCTCACTGCATTGTCTTCATTAGTTTCCTTTTTAATTAGCTTTAAACCATTGATTCAAAGATTTGACCTACAAGGGACTCTAAAGACAACTAAACCAATTTCCTTTCAACTAACTACTGAAGAAACTAAAACTAGAAAATTACTTGAGTAAAGGCAGACAGTAAGAAAACAGAATTAAGATTTGAACGCAGGAGTCTTCACCATGGTCTTTTCTCTCTGCCAGTGTTTTTGCACTGTTTCAGGGTCCTTTTTCAGGTATCTGCCCTGGGTAGGCTAATCAGGAGGACTGAGGCCTTTTATTTGTATGCCCTCCCAACTTCCTGAAACAAAAGACTCATCTAGATGATCACTTTGGCATCTTGGGCTTCTTCATCAGAGGTGGAGGACTTTGGTTTGAGGAAACCATAGCTAAAAATCTTTTATAATAACCCTACTTTGTAATTTTTATGGTTAGCTTAAGACTTTAAGGTCAGTTTGTTCATACTGTTCCACATTTTTAACATATAAAGCATCTATTGTGTTTAATGTCTTTGTTGAAAAGGATATACTCTTTTTATTTTGTGTATGGACTGTTCAGAAGTTTGCTAATCTGGACTCAACCACTTTCCCCTTAAGAAGGGATGATACTTGAATAATGACTATTCTAATTGGTTAGGGTTTTCTGGAAAATCTCTAGATAACCTGTTTTTTGTTTTTTGGGGTTTTGGTTTTTTGTTTTGTTTTGTTTTTAAATTAAAGTTGTAAGTCTTTTTTATACCTCAAGTTGAGTTTTCTTAAAGTAGAGAGAGACATTGTGCCTAGTAATAGTAATGAAAATAAAAGAGAGGAAGGAGTTTCTCAATTCTGCTTTTTCTCTTCTCTCAGAGAATTAAAATTTGTTTGGTTCTTTTTTGGGGGGTTGTGGGGGAGGTTGGTTCCCTGAGCAGGGACCGAACCCAGGCTGTAGCAAGTGAGCACGCTGGAGCCTAGCCACTGCACCACCAGGGAACCCCTGTGCTTGGTTCTTAAACTCCAAGCAATTCTTACAACCGGTCTAGAAGATAGATAGTATCTCCTTTATTGTGAGAAGTTTGAGACTGCGAGTTTAACTCACTCAGTGAGTTACACAGGTTCAGTTAGCACCTGCCATGTGGCAAATACTATGTCAGGTGCTATCAAGTACTGCCTTCATGGAACATTAGTGTGTGGAAGGATACAGTCAGATACTCATAAGAGTTTCTTATTACCCCCATTACAAGCTCTGAAAGACAAGTGCAGAGTGCAGTGCTAGTGTGTAGTGTAGCCTAGTCTGATCTAGGGTCGGGGAAGTCCTTTCTGCAGAAGGCTAAAGCACATAGATCAGTAACTTACTTGTCCAGGACGTCCCTGGTGGTGATGGCAGAGCTACATTTCAGTCCCAGATTGCTGGGCTCTAAAGCTGCTCTGCACACTGTACCACTTGCCACCCCATCATGAGAGAGGGAGAAACAAAACCTAAATCACACATTTTAGGTTCTTCAGAGTTGTCTATCCTGCTTATGAGAAAAAATGAGACTACACATAGAAATTCTAAAAAAATACACACCAAGCATTCCAGGAGTTACTTCTCGTGAGAGGATTAAAGGGTTTTTCCTTCCTTGTGCTACTCTTTAGTAAACTGAGTCATCAGCATTTCTGAAGCCATCTTCAAAGCAGCCTGAAAGTTTCATTTATACACAGACCGCTGGTTTTAAAGTGACTACTGGTGTTATGTGAACAACAACAAAGTACTGCTGAATTAATAGTTGCTTTTGTTTTCATGTTACAAGAGATAACCATTCTGATGGCAGCCGTGACATTTTATATTAGAAAGGGGTTTCCGTAACTTAGTATTTGAAGAAGTTCAGAATTAGACTACATATGTAGTTCATGGGTGCTAACTGTTGGTTCCCTTTGACTTACAGTGATGGCGTTTGGGACCCTGAGAAGTGGCATGCCTCTCTTTACCCAGCTTCAGGGAGGAGCTCACCAGTGGAAAGTGTGAAGAAAGACTTGGATACAGACCGGCCTTCTCTGGTGCGCAGGATAGTAGGTGAGCACACAGTCACTCAGAAGTGGGGGGCAGCAGTTTTGGAGACAGTGCCCTTTGCTGCGGCTTTACTCTTACCTGTTGTATGCATTGGGGAAAGTGTCTTTATCAGGAAACTGATCTACCAGTTGGATTTTTCCTGATTAGCAAAGTAAAATCATAGCCTTTCTGTATAGCAATGGCAAGTATTAGGTGATGTGATTTTTTTTAATTGAAAATACTGATGTCTTTCATTGACATGGATAACAGGTAGATGTGGTAGGGAGCATAGAGCTGTGCTGGAAATCTGGTTATGCTTAGTCTCATATCAGACTAGCCCCTCGGGTATAAATCAGTTCTGGCAATTCTTAATACATAAGGATTATGATTTGAATACAGGGTTTATATATGGTTTGAGACTGGAGTGAGGTTTGATCTTCCATACCTTTAGTTCTTTAAACTAGAAAAGATATTGAAGAGTGAAATGGAGACTTGGCAGTATGAAACTAATCAAGAAACTTGTTGCAAGAGATACTCCTTTGGAGATGAGAAGGCGACCCATCATAAATTTGGAACTGAGCAAAGAAGATAGGGATGACTCTAGTTTGAGCTATAAGACAGAATCTTATCAGTGTAGTTAGTGCAGTAATGTCCCTCAAACAAGGTATTTATTCTAACGATCATTAAAGATGTGCCATAGACTATTAAAATGATGAAAACTTAGAAGCATCCTAAATGTCCAGCTATAGAAATAGGCTGAGTATGTATGAGTACTACTTTTTTCACCTATAAAAATATGTTGGAGATGTTTTTTTACCAAGTTATATATAACTGTCTATATTATATCTTGTTTTGGAAAAAACTGAGACACTACATGGAAATTCTGGAAAAGCACGTACCGAAACATTTTAGGAACTGTTTCTGGTAAGAAGATTAAAAGAGGTTTTTCTCACTTGGACTTATCTTCACTTTTCTGGTTTTTCTGGGAAAAATTTTTGTGTGGTGACATGTTTATTTTGCTTACACTTTTATTGAGATAAAATTGACACACAGCAGACTGCACATTAAATGTATCATTTGGTATTTTGACATGTACATACACACATTAAAAACCGTGACCACAATCAAAGTAATAGACATTTCTATCACCCCCAAAAGTTTCCTAGTATTCCTATGAGTCTCATCCTCACACTTTCCCCCAGACAGGCACTGATCTGCTTTCTGTCACTATATGTTAGTTCACATTTCCTGGAATTTAATATAAATGGAATTAGTGTACTCTTTAGGTAGCTTCTTTCACTCAGAATAGTAGTTCTAAAATTCATTAGTGGTGTTAGGTCTATGAATACTTCCTTTTTGTTGCCTGGTAGTATTACATTGTATGAATTTCCCATTGTTTGTTAATTGTTTGTGGACATTTGGGTTGTTTCCAGTTTTTGACTATTAACCGAAACTGTAAACATTCATGTACAAGGCTCTATATGGACATATGCTTTCTTGTCTTTTGGATGAATACCTAAAAGTACAACAGCTGGATCCTATAGTAGATGTAAGTATACCATTTTGAGAAACTGCCAAGCTGTTTTTCCAAAGTGGTTATCCCATTTTATAGGAGGGTATGAGAGTTCTACTTGTTCCACGTCCTCATCAACACTTGAAATGGTCAGTGTTTTTGATTTTAGCAATTCCAGCAGGTGTGTGGTAGTATCACGTTATGGTTTAATTTACACTTCCCTAACAACTAATGATGTTGAATATTATTTCTTATATACTTAATTTGCCATCCATGCATCCTCTTTGGCAATGTGTTCAAACCATTTGTCCATTTTTTAATTGGATTGCTTTTTGAGTTTTTAAAAGCTTTTATATGTATTGGATATGGGTTCTCTATCAGATACATGCTTTGAAGTATTTTTTCCCAATCTGTGGCTTGGTGTTTTTTTTGTTTTGTTTTGTTTTGTTTTTGCACTCTTTGAACAGTACACCAGGTTCTTGAATAATATCATTTCGTTCAGCGTCGTTTCATTATAACATTGATGAGGTGCCATAGGAAATTAACTCTTTGTTTATATCAATCAGTCTCTGGTAAAACTGGTTTAATTATGCGTTGTTTCACTTAAAGCTGCTGAACCTATAAGTGACATTAACTGAGGACTTACTGTATCTATCAAAGAGCAGGTCTTAAATTTTGATCAAGCCCAGTTTATCATTTCTTTAAAAGGATGTGCTGGGAGTTCCCTGGTGGTGTAGTGGCTAAGGCTTCGGCGCTGTCAACGCTGTGGCCTGGGTTCGATTCCCAGCCGGGGAACCACCCACATTAAAAAAAAAAAAGGATGTGCTCTTGGTGTGTCATGCCTGAGAAAATTTTGTTTAACTCAGTGTTACAAAGATTTCCTCCTATATTTTCTTCTAGAAGTTTTATACTTTATGGTTTTACATTTAGATATATGATCCATTTTGAATTAATTTTTGTATGTGGTACCAGATGTGGATTCAAGTTCATTTGTTTGTATATGGATATCCAGCTGTTCAATATCATTTGTTGAAGAGATACTTTAACTTTTTAAGTAGTTATGTTTTCAAATACTGACACCTACTATAGTTTATTAGTTTACAAAACATTTGCTAGTAATTACGTAGATAAGGGCTTAGTCAAAATAAAGGGACTGTGGATGTTAGTCATGGAAAATCATTTACTATGAAGTACATTTGAAAAAGCAAAAGGCTCAGTCTTATTTAAATATATAATAACATACATGTTACTCTGTAGCTGTCTTAGTAGTGATTCTTTTCCTATACCCCCACCACCTCCCGTTGAGGACATACCACCTTGAGAGGAAAAGTGCCCTTGCCGGTTTACTTAACTTTATATTTCTGGCATCTTTGCAGATCCACGAGAGCGTGTGAAAGAAGATGACTTAGATGTTGTTCTCAGCCCACAGAGACGAAGCTTTGGAGGGGGCTGCCATGTGACGGCTGCTGTTAGCTCCCGGCGCTCAGGAAGCCCATTGGAGAAAGACAGTGATGGGCTTCGCCTGCTTGGTGGACGAAGGATTGGCAGTGGGAGAATAATCTCTGCTAGGGCCTTTGAGAAGGATCACCGTCTTAATGATAAGGACCTACGGGACCTGAGAGACAGAGACCGAGAGAGGGACTACAAGGACAAGCGTTTCAGGGTTTGTCTTCTGGATACTTTGGGACTCGAGAGTCACTTCATTTGTACCAAGTTACTTTGATATCCTGGATGAACACAGCCCATTCTTAAGCCAAATAGGTTGCAATAGAGAGAGGTGGATGGGGGTGAGGAGGGGCTTCAAGGCTACAGCATAGTATTTTCATTGCACTATTAAGCATTACTTAATTCAACAAGACCTTGATTGAAGTAGAAATACCTTAACTAGAATCTTATTTTTTATCTTATATTATCTATTTTCCAGAGGGAGTTTGGGGATAGTAAGCGTGTCTTTGGTGAGCGTAGAAGAAATGATTCCTACACAGAAGAAGAACCAGAATGGTTCTCAGCTGGACCCACAAGTCAGTCTGAAACCATTGAGCTAACTGGCTTTGATGATAAGATACTGGAAGAAGATCACAAGGGGAGAAAAAGAACAAGGCGACGGACAGCCTCTGTGAAGGAAGGTCAGCAAAAACTCTGGGAGGGTATACCATCTCCTCAACGTGTTTTGCTTGCAGTGCTAAGCAGAAACCTCTCGTGTTACCCTGTTAAGAGCATTATGTACACGAAAGGGTTCCTCAGAGATAAGAAACATGGTAGAAATAATGAGGGGATCTCAGTTGTAAGCACTTTGTCTATATAATCCTACTTCTAACAACTCTGAAGTAGGTACTTTTATGTCCATCTTATAGATGAGCAATTGGAGGCACAGGGCTTAAATGACTTGTCTATGGACACAGGAAGTAAGTAGTGAAGAGTTGAACAAGATGTTTTTATGCTTCAGAGCCCACCTTCTTTACCATGTGACTTGGCACCTCCCAAACTCAGTTTTCTCTGCTGTGAGATAAGGTTAGGTGTCTCTTGCTAAACTGAAGAAGACAGAGATACTGTATGAGAGGTGCCAATGGCAGAGTTGGACCCCATTAGTCGTTCTCAGGACAGTAACCTGGCTCTGTGGTAGCTGGTCCTGGACTGATGGTCTTGGAAGAAGCAGTGAAGAGCCAGGTGGGCTAGTCTAGGTTTTCAGTTCTGATGCTTCTGCTTAGAAAAGGATAATCTTTGTTAACAGGGGGGCCTATTTCTTTGAAAGGTAAAGATAATGTCTACTTCATTACTTTAAGGGTTACTTTAAGCATTTAAGATCAAATGTGTACATCAGAGCTCAGCCAATTCAGTAAATTCTAGTTCCTTCCAGCCTTCAGGTTTAGTTGGGAAAAAACCTTTTGGCAGAGACCAGGCAACAAAAGGGGAAAGCTATTTTAATACGTGAGTTTTAATCAGTGCCACCTTAAAATTAAGAGGCTAAAACATACTAAAAGAAGAAATAAGCTAATCAAATTTATGTAGGAGAAAGAAGGGAGAAATCATTTTCTCTTTTTTGCAATCTTTAAAATACAGTAGACATTATCATTATCTTAAGCTATTACATTTTCTTCCCTAGGGTAATACAGGAAATTGATGGGTAATTTGGGAGACTTTGCTATCAAATTACCTTTAAGATATGCCTTTGTCTCATTCTCAGTTAGACTAAAGCAGCGCCAGCAAGTGTAGCCTTTTCTCCTAATGATGCAGATCAGGCATCTGGTGAGAAAAACATATTTTTCTCACTGCGATAAAATGTGAATTTCATCCATTCTCGTATCAACAAGTGGAGAAGCCAAAAGGAGTGAAATATATTGGTGGTGTCCTCTCTTCACCTTATAGATAGATGCAAAGAGAGATTTGGAAAGAGGTGACAACCTGAGACCCTGCCACACAGGTTTCATGGCAGAACCTCTGGTAGAATCCAGGGGGTCTTGATTCACTCACCCCATCAGTTAATTGCAAAAGGTCCCTAGGCTGTCTTAGCAGTAGGTATCCTGTAGTGTTATCTTGGCTGCAAGAATGAAAAGAGGGGGAGGGATGATAAGTGCCTTTTAGTCCATTTTTGTGTCTATATTCCAGCTTTCCACTGAATTTAACATGTAGCTATTCTTTGCAGGCACATGCTAGTGTTGGGAACACAGCACTTAACAAGACACACATGCTCCTTGCCTACATGATTTTAAAACGGATGTACTTTGAGTATCCACTCTATACAGGGCCCAGTGCTAAGTGATGTATATATGGTGTTGAATGAAACAATTTGAATATGTATTATACTTAAAACGAGAAAAAATTATGTAGCACAGGGAAATAGTTAAAACCCTCTATTGATAGAAAATAAAATTTTAATTTGCATTTTCTCTGATGAGAAAGTATATGCTCATCCTGAAGTATGATAAAACTTCCCCTTAGTTATCTTTCCTGGGTTCCTGACTTTTGAGTCTGTCATAATAAATTGCCAGTTATTTTTGTCTGTTAGTGCATATTCCTCCCTGCTTGTACCCGGTCTCAGTTTTCAGGCCCAGTCTGCTTTCCAGAGAGCTTGAGGCTGCATAAAATTGCATGTGGGGCACTCTTGCAGCTTGCAAAAGCCATTCATCTGTTAAGAGATGTCCCTATCTCAGCACAGAATTTAAGTGAATAAGTGAAATAGTAAAGTTTCTTTTATAAATGTCTGAGCCATGTATAGACTCTCCTGGCTCCCATCCTTAAGCTGGCAAACAGAACTACAGCAAAATGTATGCTGCTTGTCAATCATGAAGTAGGCAGGCAGGTTCTTGTGGGCAAAATTGGTCAGGGTGAAGCACTGCTATAGTGGAAAGGATACCAACTTGGCACTGATTAGGTTATTAAGTTGTGTACTTTTGCTAGGGCTCAGTTTCTTTGTAAAGTAAGGATAATACCCCCACCAAAGCAATCATTGTAGTTTAAGTGTCAGTCTTTCAGAAATAGCATTTGCCCTGGCACTAAGAATGTGCTGACCACTGGAGAGACCAATCATTGCATTGTCCATGGCTTGCAAAGGTCTGTTTTACTGGTTGTGTTGGGCGCTCAGAAGGCTCAGGGTTCTTAGATGACAGGCACCCCAGTGGAGGAGCAGTGCTGCCTTACACACACAGCATGGTATTGAAGAGCATTGGTGGGTGTCCTAGAGTTGAAGCTTCTGCCATTTGCTAGTTTCAGGACATTGGGTAAGCCAGCCGTTTAACCTTTCAGTTGTTGTAGTCTCCTGCTTTGCTCTCTTAAGTGTCATTGGAGTGACAGAGCAAATGATAGCATTTAGCTTCTGTTGGTCTGAGTATCATGGACGATTAATATCAAGGCTGCGGTAACTATTGGGGACTTTCGAAAAGAGATGGGCCCAGGCTTTGTTTGTTTTTTCCTAGATCTTCATGTCTGTGTGATTTTGAAATTACAGGCAGCTCTTACATAGGTGTTTTTGCACATTGGGGCTTTAGGAGTTCTGTTCTTCAAATTAAAAAGTTGAATGCCTATTGTCTCTCAGTGCACTTATTTAAAAAAAAAATAATAAGATTTTGCTTTTTGCCCATACTCTAGCTAAAACTAAGATGTTAGATTCCTTGAACATTACTTCTTGGTAGCTTCACTTATACATTACCTTCCCATCCTAACAACAGCCAAACTTTTCTGAGTTTTAAATACACTAGGCACTACAGAGTGAGACAAAGCTGATTAGAGCAGGTTACCTGCCCTCACAGAGAGCTCAGTCTCACCAGACAGTTACTATAATACATTAGGATAAGTACTCTTGAGAGATAACATTGATCATAGAGAAGGCTGTGATGAGTTTTGCTGAGTAGGATAAAAGTGGGTAGGTCGGGGCAGGCTTCTCAGAGGAAGTGACATTTGAACTTTGTCCTGAAGGAAGAACTACAGCCAACCCTTAGGCAAGTGAAAACTGCCCTGTGCCAGGTTTCACATAAATACCTTAGGTTGCTGAACCCTGACTTAAAGTGGTGGTGCGGATGCATGTGTGAAGACAGAGCCAAATTAACTGGTTCATTTTTAATCAGTAAGAGACTGGCAAAGACCATCTTTACAAAAAGAAAAAGAAAAAAAGAATCCACTACACTACAGAAAACTTGGAGAATGGGCAGGGTAGGGACCATAGTCCTCCCACTGTGTTGGTGTTCTGGCTTGTTAAGGCTGTTTCCTCCTCTAGCTCTCATAGGAAGGGAACTGTTTTACTGTTGCAAATGCTGTACCAGCACAAGAAGTCTGCCTTTAAAGTCATCTGTGGCTCTTATGCATGTGTGATGATGGCTAAAGCCACAAAGTAAGTCTGGAGCAGTTCACTTGATCAGACTGTTTTTGTCCTGGCTTTGCTTTCAGGCATAGTCGAGTGCAATGGAGGACTGGCCGAAGAAGATGAGGTGGAGGTCATCCTCGCACAGGAACCTGCTGCTGATCAGGAAGTGCCAAGGGATGCTGTCTTGCCTGAGCAGTCCCCAGGAGAATTTGACTTTAATGAGTTCTTTAACCTTGATAAGGTGCCATGCTTGGCTTCGGTGAGTGTAGCAGTACACTTATAAACATGGATGGAGCAACTATATGGTTAAATTTGACCTGAGTCTTTAAGATACCTCTTTTTAAAGTGTTTAGCTGGATGCATGGGGATTGGATGGGAGAGGGCTTTTATTCTTAATTTTTAAGAATAAATTCTTACTTGAATTTTTGAATTTAAATAACTTTTGAATTTCTGTTGGCTTTGTTTTGAGAGGCTTAGTGGAAATGACTAAGTGAGAATTTTGTACAAGTTAATTCTTTTCCCAGGTTGGTAGCATCGTACTAAGAATTCTTCAGATGTTTAAGAACATTGTCTGGGGGTGGTGTAGTGGGTAGGTTTTGGTGCACTCAACACTGCAGCCTGGGATCAATTCCCAGCTAGGGAACTGCACCCCCCCCCCCCAAAAAAAAAAAGAGAACATTATCTGCTTTAATTTTTAAGTAGTTAAGTGTTTGTTGTAAAGAATTACTATGAGCATGGATTTTTATAACTGGTGATTGGTATCACACTGATGATCTGCAATCCTTGGGTAAAGCTGGCTAGTTAGGTGGTGCCTTTGTGATGTGATAGTTCTGAAAACTTTTAGTGCAAAGAATTGGGTATACTATCAGTGTTGCTGTTGAGGTCTAGTCTTTCTCAACTTTTATTAATAAAGGTACAAACAGTAAGACATCCCAGATCTTCATTTGCTACCTGCCCTTGCTCCTGTTTCCTTCAGCCATTTAGGGATTAGTATAGCCTCATCAGATTTATGGAGAAAATATAAACTGGCCTACATACACAGAAATGAGATTTTCTGTGGTTTCTGAAAGAGTGCATAGAACTCTGAGATAACAGAATTTAAAAATCATTTGACTAAAAGCATCTGTACATTCCAGATATCCCATTTACAACACCAAATACAGCAAGACTTGTTCTTTAGAATTGATGGTTCATGGAATTTAATTTAATTGATTCGCTTGCTTTACTATAACTACTCCTCGTTTCAATTGTGCATGAGCAGACAAAACTGGGTACAATAGAGCAAGCAACACTGGCCATTCTCCTTTATCATTTGCCTGTCCCACCTCTCCAACCCCTAAAAGATGACTACCCAGAATAGGTGAGCAGACACTGCATAGCACTGATAGGTATAGGACTCCAGATGAGTTCTAGGGCAGTACTTAAATTCTCTTTGGTAAGGTCCTCCATTGAGGACCAGTACTTTTAGTACAGTAGACTCTCATTTAACTGGTACTCATGGGGATTGGTAGATGCCAGATAAGTGTAGGTAGACTCTGTTCAACCAGTTAGTTGTTTACAATTTTGCCGGTTGCTTGAATGCCAGTTAGCGGAGAGTCTACTGTATAAAGTACCAATGTCACAGCAGTGAAAAATAGCTATAAAAGTTTCTAAGCATTTACTCTTATTCTGTGTATTTATCTCTGTGTAGACTAGCATGGTCCAAGACTACACTTGTCTATAGCACTGTTTAGAAGTGCGGCTCCAAATGGGCATCTGCATGATTTTGTTTCTTAGGTTGTAGGAGCAATTTTAACTATAAGTTTTCCAGCCAGATACCTCACTAGTTAGCCAGTAGTCCTTTGGCTTATTATAAGCAGAAGCTTCGTATCCAGATGTGAACTTCATTTACTTGATGTAAAAAATGAGTGGTCCTCTCAAATTCTTAGTTTTCGAGAGGAGTAAAATTTTTACTTTTATATCAGCAGTGACTCTGTTGGTATATAAAGTGACTTTTTTTTTTTCTTTTTTTTCTTTTTTTTTTGTATTCTCTTAGAAGAGAGTTGGCAATCTTATAGGTCAAAATTTAGAGACCTGCACTTGGCTCCAAATATGAGCATCTGTACCTGTGTGTTGAGGCAGAGAAAGAATTCAAATCTAAACTTTTAATAATAGGTAACATACGTAGAGTGCTGTTTTAAGCTTTACATACAGTATGTCATTTAATCTTCACAAACCCTTCTAAGTTAGCTTAGTACTGTTTTCAATTTATAGATAAGGAAACAGTCACAGAAAGTTTTAAATAATTTGCCCAAAGTCACATAGCTAGTAAGTGGTAGAAACTGAATTCTGATTTATACAGTTTCAGTTAATAGTCTTTGCTCTTAATTCCTTACAATTATACTTCCACTAAAGCATAAAAGGGAAGAATAGAAACTCAGCAGCATCTTATCCTTTGGCCCTCAACTAAAACTTGGCTAATGCTGAGCAGTAGATCCTAAGTAAGTAGTCTATCCATGTTTTTTATAGAGGTACTGCTTATTAAGATGTATATACTATAACAGATTAAAAGCAAAACTGTAATCAGTAAAGCAGATGCTCTGATATGTTATATAACCAGCCGGACTCCCAATATAATGCTCAGAAAATGACCAGTCAGTTGGGAAAAATAAGAAGGGCTATACAGGATTTGGATATCATTTAATATATGTTATAGAAAGTACTTGAAATAATACCTGGCACTTACTAAGTTCCACAAAAGTTGAGTATTAATAGGTTTAAACAGAATTATATCTGTGTTTGTAGGCTATATTTACTATATTGCACTACATTAAAAGTTGACAGTCACAAAAATCTATACAACCTGAAAATTTGGATCCAATGTATGGACAATTTCAGTTAAATAAATTTAAAAAAAAGGTTTGTTTTAGATATGATGCAACTCTTACTACACAGTGCCTGATACATAATAGGTGCTTAAGTATGTTGAATGAAGAAAAAAGGAAATCAAAACAGAAATCCTAAACTATTTAGATTGATGAACAGGAACATAACATAGAAAACCCTTGGCGGCATAATCAAAAGTATGTTTAGAAGAAAATGTATAGCCTTAAATGCATTATAAATTCCCCAAAATAGAGAAATGCAGAAATTTCTTAAAAGTGAAAAGTTTTAAAAGAAATGCATTGATCAGTAAAACCTAACAATTCTCAAAGAGCAAAAATATTACACAGTATCTGTTTGATCATCAGAATAGTAACAAAAATCTTAGGGTATGACTTGTCTAAATGACCTTTTTTTGAGGGACCAGACTAACAGTTATATGGGTTACCATCAAAATGCTATTAAAAATCTAGTCTAGAAAAAGCAGCTGAAACATACCAGAACACAGTCTGCAGGGTCCTCTTCTCAATCAGTTGATGACTGACAAGGATGTAACAGGATCTCTTGACCAGGAAGTCAGAGCTACGGGTCCAGGCCTCCATTTTCTATGCCAGGGAGCAGGAGGGGAGACACTGCTGTTAGAGCATCCCAACCTGCTCTGTGGTGAAAATGACTGACTAGATAAACTCTTAAGGGTTCTTTTTGGGTTTAAAATGCTTTAGTTTCTTGAAATTGGCATTTCCATTAAATGTGTGTAAAAGTAACTTTGTTTCTACTTTTTATGTTTTAGCTATAATAAAACTTAGCTTCTCGAGTGGAAACAAAGGTGATCACTGATCAAAATATGGAAATGACTTTCTCAACACTTACTGTCTTTAGAATATGTCCAGATACTTATTCATGTCCTTTTACTTTTCATGTTCCTCCTATGTATCTTCTGATTTTCCCCTGTGATCAGAGGAAATAAAAGGATTAAGATGCAAAGCCATTTTTGCTCATTTCAAATTTTTTAATGTTAAAATAGTTTTAATAGTTGTAGTTTTTACTTTTAAAATCTTGTTTATCATTAAGGTGATTATATCTTGCATACATTTCCCAATTTTTCACAGTGCCACATCATTCATGCTTCTCTTACACTTTATTGCAAAATTAGTCACTTAAAAGTCAGCATTATTTAAGGTGTGAGCGTCTACAAGTGGAATGTGATCAAAACTGAATAATACCTCAGAAAGTTGAGGTACCGCAAATAATCAAATTAGTGTCTTGAATTAAAATCCCTTATTCTTGTATTCAAGAAAAGTGTTTTGTGGCTTAGTTTGGGTATATATAATGAGAAAATTCTTCTAGATAAGAATAAAAGAATAAATCTAATCTTCCACTGTTGAACTTTAACTGGAAATTACGGGTTCCAGACTTCAGTAAAACAGTCACTCTGTCCTCCATGTATCACCTTTGGGGAAAATGTGTTTTCTGTTTACCACTGGTATAGAAGTAAAAATTTATGCCTTATTTTCAAGGATGTGCCTCGTTTTTGGATTGACATTTGCCTTATCTTGTCTTTTCTAAATATTGATAAGAACACTGCATAAAGATCAATTTTTATATGAGGTCGGACAATTAATTTCACAAACTCTTCCTAGAAAAGGTGCTATGTGCCTCATTGCTGAATATCACTACGGTCACCTTTGAAGTACTCCCCTTGGGAACCTATGGACCAATACCAGCACCTAGTCTAAACTTCACAGCAATTTTGGAACTCTTTCTGGAATGGCCATCAGAGCTGTTGTTGCCCAAAATCTGACCATTAAGTTTGCAAACTTGCTACCGTGTGCTTATGTTGGCAGCATTGTACAAACAACTCGGGAAGGTGTCATAACTGAGTTGTTCCAAAATTGCTTTGAAGGGTGGACTAGGTGCTGGCATGGATATGTAGCTTCCCAAGGGACTCTGAGGGTGACCTTAGTGAGAGGGTAGAATGGAAAATTTTTAAATCTAGTTTTTAAGGATTGGTAATAGAAATTGTTATGAAATTATTTCTGATCATAGTGAAGCATTTAGTTGGCCTTATTTCTAAGCCAAAAACCATGGAAGTCAGAGTTAAACACCTGAAAACTCCCCATTAAGTTCAAACACATTATTAGAGATCAGTTAAAAGTTCATCTTTCACATTTTGACAACTTTCTAAATTTTGACCTGGAATTGTGATCTCTACAAGCTCTACTTTTTAGCTTTTAGCTTCTGAATTTGTTAGCATTAAATTTTATACTGTTTATCACAACTCTAAGAATGTTGAAATGGGTTTTCTTTCATCAGCTCTTCATACTTGATGTTTAGTTAAAGGCCACTCATCCGCTTGGCAATGGAATACTTTAGTTCTGGTGCTGATTTTGATTGTGAAACTATGTCCTTTGAAAACTCAGTAGTTCATGGATATTCTAATGAAACAAAGGATAGAAAACCAAAACACTTAACTGTGACACAGAAGTTTTGCTCTATATGCTTAGGAAGTACATGGGGTTGGTTATGTCCAAGTTTGGGTTACTGAGAATTACCCTGGAGGGGAAGAAAAATTACAGATAATTCAAATTTTAAGTTCTGAGGGTGTTTACCTTCAGGTCAGCTGCATCACAGGAAGTTTCAAAGTAAGTGACCCTTTCTTAAAATTTGAACCTTCATGTCCTTTTCACCTAGAAACTATTATCTTAGTTCCTTTTGTCTTTCCCTTTAGATGATAGAAGATGTTTTAGGAGAAGGGTCAGTCTCTGCCAGTCGATTCAGTAGATGGTTCTCTAACCCGAGCCGGTCAGGAAGCCGGTCCAGCAGTCTTGGGTCAACACCACATGAAGAACTGGAGAGACTTGCAGGTAAAATGGCTTCAGATTCTAGCTTTGGACATAGATGTGAGCTTTCTCTGACATCGTTCTGTCTTCATTAGTCAGGAGTTCATTAGGGTTAACAGTCTCTGGATAGTAAAAATCCTTTTGTGTCCTTTTAATACTATTGAAGATATGTTTCTGTACTTTATTGGGACCAATTTATAAACACATTTACTTGCAATATTAGGTCTGGAGCAAGCCATCCTTTCTCCTGGACAGAATTCGGGGAATTATTTTGCTCCCATACCATTGGAGGACCATGCTGAAAATAAAGTGGATATTTTAGAAATGCTACAGAAAGCCAAAGTGGATTTAAAACCTCTTCTTTCCAGCCTTTCTGCAAATAAAGAAAAACTTAAAGAGAGCTGTAAGTGTTTATTAGAACTTACTTTAGATATCTCAGAAAGCTTGAATGCTGTCTTAAGGCAGTGAAATCTAACATACTGCTATTTCATCAGAAGTCAGATAGATGGGGGGTTTTGTTTAATGTTCTTCAAAAGAAATTTTTTATCAAACAATACCACTTGAGAACCAGGTAGTCAGTGGGTCATGGACCCTGTGATAAAAACTTTTCCACCAAATCCTCCTTACTTGGAGCCTGACTCTTAACACAAATGGATATTGTACTCCTGAGCATAACTTGGCACCTCCTCACATCTTTGCCCCAGTCTGCCATGTTTCTTGCTTAGGTTATAAACCCTCAACATAAAACTTTAGTGATATAATAACCATAGTACTGGTAGCAGTCTTGCTGATGTTGGGTTACGTGAGATTCCTGTCCCTGGTAACAAGTCTCCAGAAGACTCATTAGAGAGGTTCTCCTGCAGGATGTGCAGCAGGATCTCATCAAGTCTTAAAGCATAGCACCCTGTGGTTGTGGTTCCCCAGTTTATAGCATGTAAACATTTTGGGTTTAATTTATGCTATCTCTTACTAAGTACACAATTATAGCCTTATTCCCACGAAACAAGTGATTTTAAGTGTCTTCATTTTGTCTGTTTTTGGTGTCTGCCTTCTTTATTTTCACTTTAACTATCAGGGTAGCCAAAGAGAATTCCTACCTTATATTCCTTGCTTGGCTTAACCTGGACTTTCTCAACCTTTCAGCACATTCAGGGGTTGTGCTTTCAGTGGAAGAGGTAGAAGCAGGACTCAAGGGCTTGAAGGTTGACCAGCAAATGAAGAATTCAACTCCCTTCATGGCAGAACACTTAGAGGAGACCCTGAGTACTGTAACCAGCAATCAACAGCTCAAAAGAGATGGAGATATGACTGCGTTCAATAAGCTAGTGAGCACCATGAAGGCAAGTGGGACTTTGCCTTCTCAGCCCAAAGTCAGTGTAAGTATTGGGCACAAACCCAGCCTTTTCTCCTTTTCCCTCTTTCTATTCCACTTCCCACCACAATAAATGGATTTTTAAAAAGGTATTCTGAGTAAGTTGGAAATTTTTTAATGGTCATTTGGTTTTTTGATACTTTTGTGTGTTCTTTAATTATTGCTGTCTTGTTTGTTAGTAGAGAAAGGTTGGTTAATCTTTCTGTTTTGTGGGTGACAGCATAAAGATTGAAAGATTCAGACATAATTTTCTTCAGTCACTGCTAAAAAAAAATGTGTAAAATATCTTTTTGGATGAACTCCAAAGAAAGTTTTCTGTTCATTCAGCTACTTGTTAAAATAACGATGTTTTTATAGTGAAATCTTTTCACACTTTCTAATTATTCCCAAATACCTGGGATTACCCGCTTTCTTGATTAGGCAGTTGGCAGTTATATGAATCATTTGTAAAGTATGTAGGATGGATTTTTCAAGACAATTATATTCTGTTAATTTACTAATAGGAACAGCTATGACGCCAAACTTATAGAACACCTTTAGGCATGAAGTTAAAAGGTGACCCGCATGTCAGTAAGTGCAGGTGTGTAACATGTGCTGGTCTTTGTCCTAACACATTAAAGGGTAGTTCTCAGCCATGGCCTGTGTATCAGTATTGTTTCCCTTGATACAAAGCAATAAAGAAAACAGTAAATCTGAATAATAAAAACAAACATAGGCTTATTCCAGTTGCTAAATTATAGCAAATTTACCAAATTGAGTTTTGCCTCTTGTTTTCTCCTTACACGGTCTTATTGTCTGGGGACTACAGGTTATCTATGGCAATGATAGCTGTTTGATTCATTGTGCCTTGTACCACACAGGAAGGCAACAGAATTTTTCGTGTTTCTTATCTGACCAGCAGTTAGTGATAGAGATTCCAACAGAGGTAGTGTCATTGTTCCTGGCCTTACTGCCAGGACTGACTCTCTCTGAAAGGAGGCATCTCAGGTAGGTTGACTTATTGTATCTGACCACACCATGCCAGTTACAGGGCAGTGTTTCTCATAAACTGCTTTAGGCTAATTTCCATACAAAGAATTTTTAGACACAAGTTCTTTCAAATGAGGACCAGACTAAAAGATCACAACCTATTCTGTACTCCTTTCTTGCTACCTTTGTGTCTTGATGACTGGGTGCTGACTGCTATGGTGGGGATCAAATCTTCTAAGTAGCTTCTTAAAGAAATGGGAGCAGAGAAATTCAACACTTAACCTGATGCTTTCGAACATTTTGTTTCAGATATGATCTAGGGTTTGATATTAACACAGTTCACCCTGAGTTATAAAGTTTTAACATTTAACTGGTTTAATGTTAGTGTTTCAGTGCTATGAAATATATCTGGTTTCAGCCAGCAGAATGAGCCTCAAACACCTACATGTAAAGGGATGGATGATACAATTCATGCTAACTCAATCTAATCTAGGAAAGAAAGCAACAAGGAAAGTAATGTAATAAACACATTATCGCAAAATATTGCTTGATTTACATGTTGTTGAGTCATGGTCTATTTCTAAAATCAAGTTTTTAATTACTTTGGCTGTGTGTGTGATGTATACTATTTCTGATCTGCCTCCATATGTTTATGTTCAGTCATATCGTTTCATTCCCAATATAGGACATGTTGGTTCAATCTAAACTCCATTTCAAATTAAGTTGTATGCTATCATCCAAATATAGTAAGCCATATAGTATGAAGTTGCCTATTTGTTTTTGTTAGATGGAATTAAATGACTCTTGAGGATATGTCTTATTAAAATCATCTGCATTCAGACCCAATTCCAAAAACAATAATAAAACACTTGTACATCTTTGGGCTATCTGTCATGCCCAAGACCAATGCTGTACCTTGGCATCTCCATCTAGTAGAAGGGAAACTGTACCAGAGAAAGCACTTCAGGCAGAGCTAAGTGGACACAAGGATGTACTAAAGTATAGGAGTAATGCAAGTTGGATACAAATGTAGCTGCTGCTGCAATGAAAGAGCAAAAAGTGGAGGATTTGAATTTGACCCTGTATACGAGACCCATTTGGAACAGCTTGCTTATAAATAATAAAGTTTAAGTTTCCTAAAATATGAAACTCTGAAACAATTTTGGCCAAGCCTTCATGTTGTGTACTAGATGTTTAAGTACCATCTGTGGCTATAAATCTTGTTACAGATAATGGGTAGTAAAGGTTGCCTCAAAAATTAAAATCTATAAATCATAAAAATTTCCTACATGTGACCTCTTACTAAATAAATGCTCCCTTATTTCACAGTGTTAGAAACAGTGAAATGTGCTAGGGTTAACACAGGAAGGAAAAGACCTTGTCTGAGGGTCTCTAAGTGATTTTATATGCACATGTGAAGATTCTTATCCCATATCTTTGGGACCTAATGTGATGAGAGAGTAGAACAAGTTGATCTAAGTTAAATTTTCTGTGATTTTGACAACATTCTGCTCTTAATTGCCGACTCCCTGGGGAGTTTTTATTGCTTTCTTGTGGCCCCAAATTAATCTCTAAGTTAAGTGTGTAAGAAGGTTGAAACCAGTTTTCCTTTGACTTTTTTAGCGAAACCTTGAAAGCCATTTGATGTCCCCTGCTGAGATTCCAGGCCAGCCTGTCCCTAAGAACATCCTGCAGGTACTTCACAATCTTCTACCGAGGCCTTGGAATCCTGAACAGTAGTCCTCTGAACTGGTTCTCTGTAGTGGTCCAGCTTTGGGCCTTAAAGAATGATCCATGTTGCCTGGCAATTGAGGATATTATCACTGACTGACACAGTTCTGTGACGCTGTGGGGTGGGGAGGTGGCTAAAAAAAAAAAAGATAACAAAGTAAGCCCTGATTTCCAGTTTGCAGGTTTGCAATCCTATGGAAATTTAAAGTATCTAACCTGTATTTGTAGCACTAACTCACAGCAAATGTCGCTAGCTGAACATTCAGAGAAACGTGTTGCATGTACATGTGCCAAGTCCTTCAGTGGAGCATGAGGGAGATTCATCGTTGGCTTCCAAAAGTTGATCCGTACCCTCTGATTAGGGTAGGGAAAAGCTAGGTTGGTTCACCAAGATTTGACTTTTCTGCCTTTAGGAACTTCTGGGTCCACCAGTTCAGAGACCTGCTTCTTCCAATCTTCTGAGTGGCCTTATGGGGAGTTTGGAACCTACAACATCTTTACTTGGCCAAAGAGCACCCTCTCCTCCCTTATCACAGGCGTTTCAAACGCGAGCAGCCTCAGCAGACTACCTTCGTCCTCGAATCCCATCACCGATTGGTAAATATGCTCATGTGTAGATAGCCTTTGATCTATCTCTGTTATGCTACTCCCCTCCCCTGCTCCCCGCAAAAGGTTGTATTTGTCCCCTAGAACTGGCAGTCTTTTTTTCATCTGCATCCCTGAAGACTTTAAAAAGAAATGTGTAGATTTATTATACTTTTTTCTGGGGGTGGTGGGGACACAAATGTGGAAGGTAGTTTTCTAGATATGTTCATGTTATAGTTTTTTTCTCATTGATCTGAATTTGGTCTACCTCTTTATTCCTTATTTTGGGAATTCCATTTTAAAAAGTTAATTTGGCTTCCTAGGTTTTTTCTTTGTAGAGTAAGTCAGAGTAGTGGCTCTCTACCATCCTAATGAAGTTGGTACACAATCAGCTGTGAGGTCTTGTGGCTAATTCAGAGTATGAATGGAAAAAGCATTTCCAGAAAGCTGTCTTAGCAAAATGTTGTACAGAATCTCATAGTGTTCCTATCACCCTGGACTATTGTAGGCTTCTGGGAACATCATCAGTCCAGGGAATCTGTACTTCCTGAAAAAGATGGTATTCAGGAGCAGTATGCATTGGTGATACTGTCTCTCTGATGGACATGTGCTATCTTCATACTCACTGATACTGGAACTTTCCCAACAGGTTTCACACCAGGACCACCACAGCTACTCGGAGATCCGTTTCAAGGCATGCGCAAGCCCATGAGCCCTGTCACGGCCCAGGTATGGCTGAGCTTTCTCAAACTCAATATATTGCTTGCTCTTCTTCCTTACTGTTGTTTGTGGGATGGAAAATTAAATTGCTATAATTCTTGGAAGTGATTTTAAACTAGAATTCAAGCTCACCTGTAATTCAAGTGAAGGCTAGAAAATTGGTGAACAATTGAATGCATACTTAATAGTTAAAATCCTGTTCAGTGGATAGCAGCACAGTTTAGTCCGGTTGCAGTATCTAATTTCTCTCAGCTACTGCTTAAACATACCGTTGTAAGAGAGTGAAGAGAGACCTTTTATATAAAGTTCACTGACTGTCCTCATTCTTCTGTTGATCCTCCTCTGCCACTTCTGGTCAGCAGATGAGCCAGCTAGAATTGCAGCAGGCAGCTTTGGAAGGGCTGGCCCTGCCCCATGACATTGCAGTACAGGCAGCAAACTTCTATCAGCCTGGTTTTGGCAAACCACAAGTGGACAGAACCAGAGATGGATTCAGAAACAGGTAAGTTACCAATCTCACTCTGTTGAGATTTGCAAATTAATTTTCCTCAGATTAGCAAATTAGTTGCCCACAGTATAATTCTGTTGAACACACTGATATGTTGTACAACATCTAGGGAGAATTCCATCTCACTCCAGATGTTCAGTAGAGGAAATATGATTGAATTCTACAGCATGGGCATAGGCTTTACATCTTACATAATTTTATTTATATTTTTGATTTAAAGGATTCATTTTTACAAATGTAGCTGCTCCTTATTTGCAGTTACGCTTATGAGATAATGAAAAGTAAAACTACCACCCAGCTTTTCCTCCCTCATAAATTCCTTGTTGAGTTAACAAGCTATCCCTTGATGCAGGTTTGTTGGTCAAGAATTTGTTGGTCAAAGTTGATGGGATTTGATGGGTTTGTCAATCCATTGACAAATGATTACTGACTTCACTCTCATGCTGTTCTTTCTGCTAGTTGCATGCAACAAGTAGTAAAATGAATCATAAGTTGCGAAGTTTAGCAGTTATTTTTTATTGTACAATAAAACTACACTAAACATATATATAGCTTAGTATAAGACAAACTCTCTTGTTAGCTACCCAGAAGCCCCTCCATGTGCCCTGTCCCAGTAATACCCCTTTTTCTCCATCAGAAGTAACCACTGTCCATCCTATAAGGACAGTTTGTTTAGTCCTGCCCATACAGTCCTTGGTAACTAAGAAGTATTTATGTTTTGATGTGATTCTTAAAATTTGCCGTATTTGTGTCTCACTGTCTTCTTCAGCTGGTTTTATATGCTGGCATTTTCAGAAAACATTGAGATCAGTAAGTACCCTTGTAGCTTTGCATAAATGCATCCTATCTTTAGAAGCCCTTGGACTAAACAGAGAGCTCAGGACTGGTCTGCTGAGCCCCACTCAACTGAATTTCTCTCTACAACATAATATAGTTATCCAGTATTCATTGACATGATTTGTTGACTTTCAAAACATTTTTGATTCTAGAATTTTATTTGCTCTTGGCAACAACTCTGAGGTAGATGGGATAAATAATTGCAGTTTACAGATACAGAAACTTAGGTTTTTAAAGTGTAACTCAAAACTCATTAAGTAGACCCAAGTCAGTGTCAGTGGAGCCTTCATGTTTTGGGTCAAATGTCAGCCTCTCAGAGAGTAATAAAATTGTGCCCCCTAATATACACGATTTTTTCATTGCCTTGCTTTATGGTTTTATTGTACTTAACCGCCTTCTAGCATACTGTTTATTTTTTGTATGTCTCTCTGCCCATAGTAGCCTCTTTCTGCTCTGCAACCACAAGAAAATGAGGCCAGAGATTTTTTTGGTCTGTTACTGCTGTATCCACAGCACCTAGAACAGTGTCTGGCATATAGTAGATACTCAAGTATGCTTATCAGAAGGAACAAATCATAGGTAATGCAGAACCACCTCATTTGGGGTTTACGTCTTAACCACTGAGAACACTACGGATCTGTCTGTCCCCTCATTGTCATATTCAGAGTCTCAGTATGGAGGCAGTGTGGCTTACCTGGTGCAGACTGGAAAGAAGCCATAGGTTTAGGATTCCCATCTGCTTATGATTCAGAGTAACTTCCAGAATGACTGACTGTACTTGGACTTTGGCTTTTGTGGTACCAGGTCTCACGTGGCTGAAATGCAGTGAAGCTTCCATTAGCCAGGTTTGTTGGTCAAGAATTAGATCAACATAATTCATTCTTTTCTCCACCTGTTTATATCTTCATCAGGTTTTTCCTGTTTTCTTTCAAGTGAAGGAAGAATTACTAGAATGTTTAAGGAGAGAAAGGAAGTCTGTTCTTCTAAACTTTATTTGGGAGGCCTTGGATCAACCCTGTGTATCGACTAGGAGTGGGGGGAATGCTGCATGTATTAATAAGTAGGCCTTAAAGGAGCTGAAACTGTTGGTGCTCTACTTGATTTGAACTAGTGTCTCACAGAGCATCAGTTCTGTGCCAAGCACTGTGCTAATCAGAGTTGCTCCTAACTTTCTGGAGCACAGCCTGCCCTACCTCATTGGTATAGTTTGCAAATAAACTATATACCAGCCCTGGATAACCCTACATTCCCAAGGCCTTCCCAGAGCCCTGTACCTGTTCCTTCTACCTGAATCATTGTTTTCCATCTTGTAGCTTCTCATTAGTCACACCCAGTTTAGTGCAGCTCCTTCCCAAAGCAGCTTTCCCAGAGTTCCTTCAATAGAAGTATCCTATCATTCCTTCTACCCCTATTTTCCCATTGTACCCTGTTAGTACCTAATACCTGCATGCCTTGGTGTGTCCTAGGTTAGTGTAAGTGTCTCCTCCACTAGATGAGAGTTCATACAAAGTCCAAGACCATGTTTCAGTAAGCTTTTGACTGCCTTTAGCTTGTGATTTTGCATATTTAGACACTTATTAAATGCTTGGGAAATTGAACTGGATAAGGGAAATAAGATGTTAAAGTCCTGGGCTGGTTTTGAGTGTTTTGTGGTTTTAGGACTTGGAGTTTGAGCAGCTTGGGGCTCATACTGATACTTGGTTTGTTCACAGGCAACAGCGAGTGACCAAGTCACCAGCACCCGTGCACAGAGGGAATTCCTCTTCCCCTGCCCCCGCTGCCTCCATAACAAGCATGGTCAGTGACCTTTGCTTTTGCGAATGACTTCTAGGCTTCTCCCTGTTTGGTTGTGCTGATGTTATATCACTGTGTAGCCCAAATGTCCTTCCACAGGAATAAGTGATTTAATAGTCTTTCATACCTGTCTATTTATTAAGTTTTCCCCTTTCAGGATACTGTCTTAACTCTTAGAATTCTAGTGAAGCCCCTACATTGAGGAAAGTGTGTTCCAGCAGTTTGACAAGTATCGTCTGGAGCCCACAAGTTGATATGTAGAATGTTCAAAAGTACAGTGGGGAAGACAAGGGTGAAAGACAGCATGAGGTGGATGGGGTGACTGAGGTCGGATCATGGGATGTCCAGAATTTGAGTTCACAAACTCAGATTTAGCCCTACCAGACCTGAGGCCCTGAACCTAACTGTCCCCTATACCTGGGCTCCTGAGCATTAAAGAGAAAAAACCAATGTGATATAGAAAAATGTTAGTTACATGCAAACAAGTGGTTAGAATAAGATGGAACTTAGAGACATTGTAGAAAATAGGTCTACCTTTCATTTCGAAAATTAGGTACCGCGGTCTGGCGGCAGGTTCGGAAACTACTGAAAAATCGGTACAGCAGTCTGGTAGGGTTAAGTCTCAGTGATATGAATGAAGTCTGGGACAGAAGAATTTACTTATTTGTAATGATAAGTCTAGTTTTACAGCTGACGCATGTACCAGCATTATTTATTTTTATCACCTAGTCAAAGCTGATAGACACAGGGGGAAAATTATTACTCTGCTACAGAACTCCAAGTGGGTCTTTGCACTAAGCACCTTGAAGGCAGGGTCCAGAAGGAGCTTTTCTGTTCATAATTCATGCCCTGTCTCCTGCCATCACAGATTTGGGGATCAGTTAATGAGAACAGTTGCATGCATGATAAAGTAATCAAGTAGAAATTGGCAGTGAAGAGAGGGAACAAATGACCCCAAAGGGTGAATCCTACTAGCTGAGGAGAGTATTAAGATAAAATTTGAATTTTCTGGTAGCCAAGTTAGGATGGGAAACACCAGGAGTACAGCAGGTCCTTGAATAACGTTTCGTTTTGTGTCATTTGGTTATAACGTTGACAAGATGCTGTAGGAAGTTACCTCTTTTCTATATCAATTAGCCTACGGTAAAATTGGTTTTAATATACAAGTGTTTTGCTTAAAATCACAGAAATTATCAACAGCATTAAGGAAGGACTTGCTGTATAGAGAAATTTAGGCTCTGAGGTTTTCTCTAAAATGTCCTTTCTCAGCTAGAAGGTCTGTTGCTCCAGAGTACAAGACTTGAGGCCATGTTCTTCCCCTCTTCCCAGCCTAATGACCTGGCTGGGGAAGTGGTGGCTGCATAGGCAGGTCCCCTTCACCTCAGATACAGGTAGGTTGCAGCTCTGTGCTTTAAGTTACAGTCAAGTCTAGGTTTTGATAAAAAATGAGTTGTGAGCAAGGGATGAGGCACAGGGATACTGTCTATATGGCCCATCCTGTTTCTTCTCCTCTACTCTAGTGGCCAGACCAGAACACTGGAGTTGGCCTCTGTTACATGTAGCCAATAAGGGGACTCTTCATCTTGCTGAGTAGCTTGGCCAGTTGATCTTGCTTGATTAGGGAAAGGCATTTAGAAAATGTGCAATTCTAACTACTGTTTTGTCTGCAGCTTTCTCCTTCCTTCACCCCTACCTCAGTGATTCGTAAGATGTACGAGAGTAAAGAGAAAAGCAAGGAGGAGCCAGGATCTGGGAAAGCAGCTCTTGTGGACAGTAAAGAGGACACTCAGAAGACCAGTGAAGGTACTGCAGAGCTGTTGAGGGTGTGCAGCCCAAGAAAGTATGTGACAGAAGGAGCATGGGCTTGAGTGCTGACTACCTTGACTTTATTCTCTGCAAAAGCCTTGGGCAAGACCCCTGACTGCTCTGGACCACAGTTTTGCATTTGACCAGCTGAGAGTCACTTAGTCACTTGAAAATTTTGATCAATGTAATAATAGCATGAGTGCTAGTATTAGACTGAAAAGAAGGAGCTTCAGTTTTGGTTACTTATTTAGGCTTCAAAGTTGAAATTATTAGTACATTTAGTTGGCAAATTAATATAGTTTAACCAGTTTAACTTCTCAAAGTTTCTCTCCAGTCTGTGGAGCTAAGTGTACAACAAAATCTCTATAGTGGGTGAAGCACAAAGAAGTGTGGAGAGCCTTTTAGAAGTATATAGAAAATATGAGAGGCTTTTAGGAGTTGCACAGTTGAGACTAATAAGGACATGGTGAAATAGATTCTAGTAAGTTTGGTTTATATAGGTCTGGAGTATTAGCGTTTTGCTTGAGAAAGCTGGGGAAAAAAGGAAATCCTCTTGGTCCTACTAAAAGGCAATTAGGATTCCTTTACTAGGCTGTAATTGCTATTTAAAATTTATTCTGATAGATTTGCATAATTTTACTCTTACTTGATTTTCCCCTTAGGCTAAAAACATGTTAATCCCAAGCAGCTGACTAGGATGGGTCTATCTCCCACACAAATCCAGACCTACAGCCAGCCATAGATGGCTGAGCAAAGGGCCCAACTGAATGAGACCACCAGACCTGATTATGCCAGGCTCACTTGCCTGTAACTATTCTGGGTTGGAGATTATAAGAATAAAGATGTGCACTTAAGAGTTATGTCTTTAACGTCAATGCCTTTGAATTTTTAGAGTGTAGCAAAAATAAATTCTGTTGCAACGAAGTGTTGAAGACTGGAAAACTTGGGATCTAGTCCCAGCTCTATCCCTGACTACACCAATGACCTTAACTGGGCCTATTCATAAGGCAGATGATGATCCTTATGATGTAATCCTCTAAATTTGTTCAGGGGATCAAATAAGAATTATGAGCTGAGTAATTAGATTTATTGGATCATTGGGAAGACAGAGTATTGGGGAGAAGTTTGCCAACACCAGAATGTTCTGTCTGGATCTTTACAGAGAACCTCCTTTCATCCAATTCTGTGCCCAGTGCTGATCAAGACTCTTCCCCCACTACAAATCCCAAGCTGTCAACATTGCAGCGGTCTTCATGTTCCACCCCACTATCCCAGACCAACCGTTACACCAAAGAACCAGATTATCGACCTAAAGCCACTGGAAGAAAAACGCCCACCTTGGCGTCCCCAGTTCCAGGAACACCTTTTCTCCGCCCTGTCCACCAAGTTCCCCTTGTTCCCCACGTCCCCATTGTTCGGCCAGCTCACCAGCTTCACCCAGGGTTGGTCCAAAGGATGCTGGCCCAGGGAGTACATCCACAGCATCTTCCAAGTTTGCTCCAAGCTGGTGAGTTTCTGATCTGGCATGATTAACTATTACTAGAACTGACTGATAAAGTGCTATACTGTAGGTTTTCATCCCTAGAAAGATGTTACTGGATTTTTCCATCTGATGGGCAGTGGGTCCAATCCAATTCATTCCTTAGTCAGTTTAAACTCTCAGATCAGGAAACTGTACAGTTAAGTTTGAAATTTTCCAGGTAAATTTTAAGATTACTTCTCATCAGTTTCTTTCTGCTCAACAGGTGTGCTTCCTCCAGGGATGGATCTTACTCATTTACAGGGAATATCTGGCCCAATCCTGGGTCAACCCTTTTACCCTTTACCTGCTACTAGTCACCCTCTCCTAAATCCTCGTCCTGGGACACCACTGCATCTGGCAATGATGCAACAGCAGCTTCAGCGCTCAGGTAGGTTAAGAAATGGGCCAGGTGAGCTGGGAATGGGTTGCTGAAAAGGCTTAAAGCTTTGGATCAGTTTCCAATAAGGGGATGAAATGACACTGACAATTCATTCTTTAACTTACCATAGCAAGACTGAGATAAAGGAAGAGGATAAAGTAAACCAACCTATATGGGATTTGAAATTCCTGTTCCTGTAAAATCATGGGAGAGTTAAGTGTGCTCTGGCTTTTGTCATTTGCCTTTTAGGAGAAGAGGCCAAGAATCCTTCCAATAGAGGTTCAGCATAGGGACTGCCCAGAGTACATGCCCTCTTACTAGCATTGTTAGTGCTTCCATAATGTGGCTGCTTACCTTGGGAAGTAGGTCATGTCATCTGTGATGAGTTTTCAATGTGGATGGGTTTTGAGTAGCTCAGCTTTCCAAGGTTTTATCTTCTGGCATTTTGCAATGGCATTTCCTTAAGAAGTCCTAGAATAACTTATCTGGGAAACAATTCTGTTTGCAGTATATGGATGGGGTTTGAGTGAAGCAGGGCCTCACGTAGAACTACTTTCCCCCTCATGTTCTGAATAACCAGCCCTTCCTTCTTATTCCCACAGTTCTTCATCCTCCAGGTTCTGGTTCCCAGGCAGCTGCTGTCAGTGTTCAGACGACTACTCAGAATGTGCCCAGCCGGTCAGGCCTACCCCACATGCACTCCCAGCTGGAGCACCGCCCCAGCCAGAGGAGCAGCTCCCCAGTGGGCCTTGCCAAATGGTTTGGCTCAGATGTGCTACAGCAGCCCCTGCCCTCCATGCCCACCAAAGTCATCAGTGTAGATGAATTAGAATATCGACAGTGAGCTAGGTGGGCAGGCTCACCTAAGTTTGGACCTGTGGTGGCACCCTGGTCAGGACTCTGCTTCCTCATCTCGGGTTGGTTAATGGGCTTTTTACTCTGGAGCACTCTTCTGCGAAACTCTTGAAGGGGGGCCTAGGCATCTTGTGTGGTCTGCATGATGGAAAGATCTTAACCAATCGAGTAAAGCTTACATGTTCTGAATACAGGATGCAGTGTTAGAAATCCTGGAAACAGTCTTTCTTTTTTAGTAAGATGTGTGAATGAAGTGTTGGTGTCTTCACCAAGAGGTGGCACCTAAGGGTTCTGAGGAAATAAATGTATAGACCCTTATGTACAGACCCGTGTATAAACAACTTTTGTATATACATATAGGATAGCTTTTTTGAACTTATACAGCTGTACATAAAAGTAGCTGATATTAGTTAAGCCTGTGTTAACAGTTTGGATTTTTTTCACTTGTACATTTGGGACTTTTTCTTTTGGTTGATTAAAGTTGCATATGCTATGTGTGAATGAAGTAAATGGCATTGCTGTTTATTCCTGAGTCACTTTTCCTCCTCTCCAAGTGGCTAACCCATGAGGCCCAGTAGGTTCCTTGAGGTAAATGATCTGAAATTTTTCTTTAAAACTCATGGCACTGAACTTTATCTCATTTAGGAGGAGGAAGCTATGGTCTTCTTTCTTGAGCCCTAAGACCCCAATGCATAAATTTAGTCTTGGCTTGATCTTATAGGTTGCCTTGTGGTTAATAGCAGATTATAGTGAGCATTTTCTAAGATTAAACCACCTAGTGAAAACAATTTGTTTATTGGGTAATCACATATACGGTAGTTTGTCCCAACAAATTCAGAGCAGAAGTAAATAGAATCTGTTAACATCCTGTTTAGTTCAAAGCCGCCTCTGGGGAAAAATAGGGCCTCAGAGTTATGAGTCAATCCATGAAAGTCTAATTTTTTCCATATAGAACTTCCCTGGAGGCTCTGATTTTTGATTCCTTGTGTTTTGTATCTCATTCCTCAGCTCAGTTATTTTCATTATTCACCTTAATTACTTGCATAGCATTGGAGAAAAAGATTCTACCAGAATACTATAGCTATGGTCTTGAGTCCTCTTTCCTCACTGAAGGTTTTTCAGTCCTACTGATCTAAGGTGGTGATACTTCTTTCTCAAGCTCAAGTGAATTTTCCTGAGTTCTCAATACCTGCCCATTTAGGGCCATCAAAGCTACTCTGATTTTATGCTAAAAGGTCAAGTAAAGAGGCCATTCTCTGATTCAGAGATGAAAGGCAAGGTGGGACTTTGACTGCAAGGGTATAAAAAACAACATAAGTCTTGAGTGTGAAGAGTATTGCCCATAAACCTGGGCTGCCCACCCTGCCCTATACTTCCAGGAAGGTAAGAAAGCAGGTCACCTTTCAATAAAACCTGGCTTCGTGGATTGAGCATGAGGTCTTTCTCTTCCTGACATTTCAACTTCATTATCCTCCTTCCTCCTCAGGAGGATTTGGTTCTCATTGATTCCTCAGCTTCAGAAATAGAATTCCTGTAAATGTTTCCACGGGTCAAAGCTAGAAAGCAGTCTAAGTAACAATGGCAGAACAAATGCCTAAATCCAGTTCCACCTTTCCTCACCACTTTCCCCTTCCTGTTGAACTAACACTTGGAGGTGTAGGGTGGGGAAGACTGAGTTGGAGCTGCCAGTAAGGGCTTCTTTCTCAGGCTAGAAGCTGGTAAAACAGAAATGAACAAATACAGGGACCAAGTAAAGGGCAAAGCTATTAGCCAGTGATTGGTGAGATGGAGCCAGAAGGAAATACCGGGGAGTGTTGCTAAGAATAGCACAGAAAAAGCTAGAGGTACAGTTTTTTGTTTGTTTGTTTGTTTTGTTTTTTTGGTTTTTTTTTTGCTTTTTGGTATGTGGGTAGCTCCCTGACTGGGAATCGAACCCAGGCCGCAGCGCTGACAGCGCCAGCATCGATGCCTTAAGCCACTGCACCATCAGGGAACTCCCCAAGGTACAGATTTTTAAAAAAACTATTTCGGTGTACAAGATGGAGTAGAGGGAAAAGAGGAGGCTAATACAGTCTTCCAGGAGCTAAGAGCTGTGATACAGTGTAAGTGGGAGTAAGTGATGTCTCTCTCAGCTAATAAGAGACGTCTTACATGGAGCAACTTTGAGAAGTCAGCAGGCATGAGACAAGTTTAGAAATAATCAGAGCTGGAAGAATGTGCAAAATAAAGGTTAAGAGAAGCTATTAATAAGATGTGGAAGGCCTCCTCAAAGTCAAACCAGAAGGCCACAAAAACCTCATGGAATACACCTTTAAGGAAGAGGTCCAGGTGGGAGAGGCAAGAATAGTGCCTCCCAAAGGAAGCAATTGTGCAGCCAGTACTTAAAAAGTCAATGGTAATCAATGAGAAGTGAGGGAAAAAATGGAGAGTACAACTAGGCCTTTCAGAAGGCAATCACTGAGTATCTTTTTAGCTCTATTCAGATGGAAGGGAAGTCAGGTCCATCAGCCCTTCTTTGTAAATGAAAGAGACAAGCACAGGCGAAGTCCAGGAACAAAGATAACTTACAGGAGTAAATCCTGATTCTCCAATATTTCTATTCCCTTTACCAACAACTGATTCAAGAATGAGCATGTAACCCTTTTAGGCCATGAGTCACAAGGACAAAATGGTTGAGCAGCTTCTGGGAAATGGCTTCCTTAAAAGAACATTCAGCCCTCTTTATTATCCTCTTGATGCTGATAACAAAGCCTGGGGCAGCAGCCGAAATTGTGCTACTGAGGGGAGCCAGTTGCCCAGCAAAGCCAACAAACTGTGATGGATAGAGTAGCTTGATGGGAAGAATTTGGATCCTCAATGACATGACAGTTGCCATAAGCCCATCTGAGCTCTAGACAACTTATGGGGGAGACCAAGTTTCTTTCCATTTCAGCTGGTTAACAGTGTTCCTTGTTAAAATACAGCTAAACACATTCTAACTAATTAATGGCATAGGAAGTGAGCCTGCTTAGCTGAGCTAAAAAAGATCAGGAAAGAAACATGTAAAAGCACAGAAAAAAAAACACCACTATAGTTTTTAGAGTTTCTTAGCTATAGGAATGCCCCTCCTTGATGGCCTTACCTCAGGCAGTATTCCTGACACAAATCTGTACCCCTCTCCCAGAACTCCAAAGTCTGAGCCCAAAAGGGAGAAAGGAAAGATAAGGTAATGCTCTCAAGAACCAAGAGGCCACTGATTGGGTAAGGGAAGGGTAATGAATGATGAAAGCAATGCCTAATCAAGGCACTTCCTGAGGCCTTGGCCAAACTGGATTTCAGCAACCTTCCCTCACCAACTTTATGGCAGTGGTAAATTCTTGCTCAATGAAAGTGAATTTGGGCATGAGGATTCCCCCCCAAAACCCTATATATACTCTGGCTAGAGGGCAAACCTTACTGGAAATCCCCTATTTCAGAAAGCCAATGTTTCTCTGAAGATCAAACTTGTCCAACCTGTGGCCCACAGACTGCATGGAGCCCAGGACGGCTTTGAATGCAGCCCAATACAAATTTGTAAACTTTCTTAAAACATTATGAAGATTATGTATGGGCCTTTTTTTTTTTTTTTTTTTTTTTTTTAGCTCATCAGCTATCATTAATATATTTTATGTGTGGCCCAAGACAATTCTTATTCTTCCATTGTGGCCCAGGGAAGCCAATGACTGGACACCTCTGCTCTAGATTCATGGCTTTTATTATGAATGCATAAGTGATTTTAAAGTCTATATCCTGCATAGTGACTGGGATGCCAGCTGAGGGGCTTATCTCCTGGGTTTGGGGATAAAGCTAAGTCTAAGCTCCAGGAAGACTATCAGAGGGAAACAACTGTCACTATGGTAACAGAAGTAACAAGTATTGGAAAAGGCAGAGTATTGTGTATAATCCCACATCCCCATCCCTCACAACCAGCCAGCTCTAGCTCACTTCGTCTATAATTAAACTATCTGCAAATCTGTTTCCCTTCCTGATTTTCTCAAAGACTACCCTTATCATCCCTGTAATCCATACTGAAATCATCTTCCACTAAAGAGCAAGTCAGCCAGTCACCAAGTTTAAATTTCTCCTCTGTACCTACATACCCACATCTTCCCTCTGCCCATATTCTCATTAGCCCAGTCCACCAAAGATTTTTGCCAATCTTCCCATTTCAAGGTAATCCCTTTAAATTCACTTTTTCCCAGCCCCAAACCTCTGATTACACCCTTAGTACCCTTAAGTAGTCCTGGCCCCACTCCTCCGTCTAATCTAAACTCCCACCTACATACATACACATGTGTACACACAAACCTGTTCTGATCACAATGGTTGCCTCACTTGCAATGTTTTGCCTCCATGCCATCTCCCAGGTTATATGGCTGAGGCCAGGACTGCCTTGGGGGTTCAAGCAGAAAAGGTGGGCTACAGGAAAGGAAACAGCAGCATGGCAGCATGGTTCAGCTCAACATTTAACCCAACACTGATACACAACTGTGCTCTGACTAGAACAGGCAGAGCCCAGATAAAGCAAAGGGACCAGTGACAATAAGCTAATATCCACCAAGTACTTATAGCCAGATACTGTACTAAGCATTTTACAAGTACCATCTCCATTAATATCAACAATCTCCATTCTAGAAGGTGCTATTACTACCTCCATGTTACATGAAGAAACTGAAGTTTATAAAGGTTGAATAATTTGTGCATGGTTCCACAGCTAATTAGAAGTATACTTATATTTCAAAGTCCAATGTGCCTGGTCAGAGTACTTTACTTAACCACCATACTACAGCATCTCCCAAATGGGCTAGCCTTGCAAGGAATAATCAGTTAATTTACATCAAGTCCTTCCTCTCTTTAGTGTTATCTGGGAAAGGCCACTTGAAAGGACTGAAGGCCACATCCAGTTGGAAGAGTTTTCCATACATAAACATCAAATGAGATGTTGCAATCACGTTTATCTATTTCACACTCAAGACAGTGCTTCCAAGTACCCCTTCTGCAGCTGCCTCAGTATACATACCCATACTCATTTAGTCCATCCCAAAACAAATTCTGACAATGACACATGAACTGCATATAGCCAGCTGGCCTACCAGGTCCTTTATGCAGTTCAACATATAAGGTGACACCAAATTAAGACAAGGGAAGTTCCAGTTTGGGTGCCTCCATCTCCCTCCCCTGAATCTTAATCCAGCTGCCAAAGCCAGAAGGGGCTAGGATGGGGTGCTTGGTCATGGGGAAAGCTGCAATGGTTGGCCCAGTAGATAGGGAGAGGGGAAGGTTTCACTTCTTCACAATCTGAATGACATCCTCGTCCTCCAATGTATGGTCTTTACCCACTTTTTGAGGATTGTGTTTCACAGAGAGACCCCAGACCAGAGCGCTGTATGGAAGGGAAAAAAGGACAGTCAGTATAAATAATCACCTAGGTTCTTCCCTATCTACGTGGGTGCCACCTTTCTGCTCAGGTTTGGCTTTCCAGCTCTCAAGAGCCACAGGCCTTCAACAGCCAAGGTCCCCTCTCCCCCCGTCAAGAATCACTCAAAGCCCAAAGGCTTTAGCTTCCCCAGTAGTGTGGCACACTGGAGACTTTCATACAAAGTGACAAAGACTTTGGACATTGTGTAGTTCCTTTTGTTCCAGAGCCAATTTAAGAAAGTCCGAAGAAACATAAATGAAAAGTATGACAAGACAAGCTTAAAATAAAAAGGAGAAAGCATGGGCTTTTATAGAGACATACCCTGAAATAATTCAGACTAGAAATTAATTCTTACAAATACAGTGTCAGTTACAGACTATTAAAGAATACAAGTTTTTATTGGGTCTACTGAAACCATCAATGGATACTGATAAAAAATGCAGGGCCTCTCTCCTCATCCACACGAGGAAAATCTTCCCTCCCTATCAAGAAACCGTAATTGGTCTGTTCTCCTGATTTCTTAGAATATATGAAGGTAAATTTTATCCATGAGCCTCCAATACTAAGAATATGTTGTACTAGCGATGGAAACTGAGATCTGCCTCACAGAGGCTAAGATCTATGTACCAAGGGTAGAAAGCAGTGACCATACTGTTATTACATTGTCTTTGCACTAAAACTTTAAGAATCTAAATTCCAAGAAGAAATCACTAAATAAAATATCACTTTTTAAACACATAACAGGAATAGATATAACAGTATTAGTAAAATAAATACATATAAAAATTTTCAAATTCAGTAACGAGCAAGATAAATGCTTGTTTACTATCTTAAAAAAGAAAACTAGTTTTTATCAGTCATACTCAATGCCTGTGGTAAAGTCAGTGCTTCCTATTTTGTTGATGACAATGTAAACAGGTTCAGCCCTTTTGGAAAACAATACAGTAAAACCTATCAAAAATTATAATCATTAATCTTATTTCTAGATTATAGAAATAAAAAGAGAAAGATTTGTGAATACTAGAAAATTATGTAAAGTAGCAAAAGATAGGAAAAATACGGTTATAAAAAATGATATATATGAATCTTATAACACATGGAAAACACTTAGATGGTAAATGATCAAAGGATATGTGCTATGTATGTGGTCAGGGACATAAAAGGAATGGAACAGGGACAAATGTTATAATTAGTAGGCCTAAAGCAGAGTTCTTCCATTATTAAAACAGTTAAAATGCTTTGGGGCAATAATTTAAAAACAAAACCAAACCAACAGGAAAATAGGGACCAAGTAAAATTCTATTTGCTTTGATGTCTCTTCTCCAAAATATTTTTCTCCCCCCTCATTTAATTCCCTGGTTATCTTACAGTTATAGAGGCTTTGCACAGTGTTCTACCTACCACCATGGAAAGTAGGAGCTACAAAGAATTCTATAAAGTTTGAAAAAGGAAAATGTCTAACTTTCGCCAAGATTCTCCATTGATTCAAGCCTGTGCCAAAATATAATGATTTGAGGATAGTGGAAATTAGCACGTACACATGGAATATAGTTATTTTAGATTAAAATTAATGTAAAACTTAATATAAAGGATTTCACTCATTCTCAGGATGAGAAACAAGTATTTTAAAAATGTCACCATTTCTATGCTTCTCTGATTTTCTATAATTATTTTCAATTTTCTTCTTTTGTTATTAAAACAATTTTTAAAATTCCAACTTCTAAAAATGAAAACAGTATTTCTATATATTATAATCCTGTTAAAATATTTCTCACAGGATTACAGGTTGCAATTCTGAATTACTTCATATGTATACTAGAATTAAATAAGTAAATTATAGATAATGACAGCTAGGTTTCTCACTATTGGAGAAAGAAGTTAAAAATAAGAGAAAGGGGAAGGCTAAAATGAACCCCCCAAAAATCAAACAGCTAACACAAACTTAACCAGTGATTTTAAGTAAATATCACCAGACATACTGACACCATGAACCCTGTGATATGATGCTCTAAGGACACATCATCATTGGCGGGGGCGGGGTGGGGGGTTCCCTGGCTGGGAATCGAACCCAGGCCGCAGCATTGAGAGTGCTGAAGCCTAGCCACTACACCACCAGGGAACCCCCACATCTTCATTTTTGTGGTATTCTTACCAAAAATGCATCTCACTTCAATCATGAGAGAACCCTGGACAAACCCAAAATTATTGATCAATACTCTTCAAAAGTGTCAAGGTTATGAAAAACAGTGAAAGACTGAGGGAATATTAGTGGGAGACAAACAGTGAAAGACTAAGGAGAAGTAACAACTAAATGTTATGTAGAATTCTGAAACACAAAAAGGACAATAGTAGAAAAAGTATTAAAATTCAAGTAATATACCAATGCTAGTTTCTGTTCTTGGTAACTAACCACTATGGTTATGGAAACTGATAATGTAGGGTAAGGGATATAAGGAAACTCTGAAGTATTTTTGGCAACTTTTCTGTAAATCTAGAATCAGTTCAAAATAAGATGTTAAAAATAACATAAAATTCCCAGCCAGGGGACTACTCACATACAAAATAATAAAATAAAAAAGAATGGGTGACCTTTATTAAAAAAAACAAACAAACAAAAAAAAACATAAATAGTAAGATGCTCATGATTAGTGGGCTATCATTGCTTGTAGGCCCTATCAGCAGTGAAAAGTATGAGGAAGAGATTATGGGGGGTTTACCAATGCTTAAGATTTAGCAGAAGACTAAGTACTCCATCATATCTGAGGCCAATATGATGCTGGCAGGAAGAATTAACATTTGTGTTTGCCAAAAGAAAGGTGAACTATAATGAGAGACAGTCAGAGCCCTTTGTACTGTCAGCCCTCCTGACCAGAAGAGGTTTCTAGAGCTCTTCCTGCTCCAACTTCACATGGTTTTAAGACATTTCAGAGTTTTAGCCAAACAAGCATTTCAATAGCCTTCCTGATGCCCAATTTCTTTAATGCTATCCTAAGAATTTCTAGTTAATGGAATCATTAGCTCACAGGCAAAAGAAGGTACCACAAACCCATGATACTTACTATTTAAACTCTTTAATAAGATTTTTGTGAATCTTCATGCAGAAATCCTCCACTGTAGTCCTAGAGTAAGGCAGCACCACTGGGGATGTGTAATCTGGCAACTGGCCTTTGGGTTTGGTGTAACTGTAACAGAGAGGGAGCAGAGGCTGCCTACTTCTTGGAACGTTTTATGCGCTAAATGCAAATCAACCCTCCATCACCCCTGAGAAAAATCAGACCCAGATAACCTTCAACTTGAGGAAAAAAAATGCCCTCAATATGACAGAGCAGATGATAGAAATTAATTTATTTATATCTCCAAAAAGTCAGATTATGTTAATGAGATCCAGAGGATATAATTTTAGAAGAGTCTGGTTTAATTCTTACAGCAAATATTATCCCCTCCACCAAGACTTACATTCTCACTAACTTCAGATAGTCCCAGATCTTTTCCAACAGGTCATCAAAATTCCAGCGGTGATGGGCAGAGATAGGTACACAGTGAGGTACCTTATAGATGATATCCAATTCCTCAATGGAGATCTGATCAATCTTATTTAACACATAGATACAGGGAATATAAACTCTATAGAAGTAGGAGAAAAACATTACATTAGCCTAGAGCTGTTGACAAGACTGTAAGTTTGATTATCAGCACCTCCTCAACCAGAACCCCAAATCAGAGACTCTCAAAAGGGATTAATAAGAGGCAGATCAAACTGCCCCCTACTCCAAAAAAAGCTTTCCACCAAAATAAAGTAGAACATCCAAAAAATGAACTATGAGTTGAGAAGTAACAAAATCCAGGCCCTAGTCCCAGCCACGCAGGTAACTACTGAGAGAACAAGCTCAAGAACACAAACTTTGGAATCACACAGACTGAATCTACTCCCAGCTCTGTCACTTTCTAGATATATGCCCTAGGCAAGTTTTAGAGTCAATTTCCTACAAAGCCATTTTAAGAATGTAAATATATTTCATAATTTTTAAAGAATAAAAAAATTTTTAACACCGTATCTAGTAATGTCACAATCCTAACATCCAATCAATATGGCAGCTTAAGTTACTATAATATAATCAGCCAGGTCACAAATTCTCAAGCTTCCATTTTGTCACTTACAAAATGCCTAACTCAAAGCATTGGCTTTCTTGCTTTCAAATGAAGATCAATGTGCTCGCTTCGGTAGCACATATACTAAATATCAAATGAAGATCAAAAACATTTATCCAACCAAGAGGAACAAATTAACAGGAAAGCAACTAGAAAATGTTATATCCAAATGCCAGGAAAATTTTAACAGTGGTTTTAATTATTCAATTTCAAATATTAATAATAGTAATGTTTTATGGAATAGGGTTTCAGCTACATACCCTTAGGCTAGAGAGAACAAACATAGCCCAGCCTGCTCTGAGTTCTGTAGAACGGCCTATAGGATTTCTCAAATGGATTAATTCTGGGAGAGAAGACTGAGAATCTACTCTCTTCAACCATCATATGACACAGAGCTTAGAGAACAACCTAATTCACAGCAAGTTACTGAAATGGGGAACTTGACCATCACAATCTTTGGTGTAAAGAAGGATGCTAAAAATCAAGACCAACCCCTCATTTTACAGCTAAAGAAACCAAAGTCTAGGGGTTCCCTGGTGGCCTAGTGGCTAGATTTGGCACTCTCACCACCGTGGCCTGGGCTCAATTCCTGGTCAGGGAAACACAAACACACACACAAAAAGAAAGAAAAAGAAGGAAAGAAAGAAAGGAAAGAAGGAAGGAAAGAAGGAAGAGGGGTTCCCTGGTGGTGTAGTGGCTAGGCTTCGGCGCTCTCAACGCTGCAGCCTGGGTTCAATTCCTAGCCAGGGAACTACCCCTCAAAATAAAAAGAAGGAAGTAAGGAAGGGATGGAAGAGAAGGAAGGGAGGAAGGGAAGAAAGAAGGAAGAAAGGAAGAAAGAAAGAAACCAAAGTCTACTATTATTTGAGATACCAGTACAACTGGAATTAGAATCAATGTCTCCCAGATTCATGATCCATGTTGTTCCATTAAGTGCCTTCAAATTCAAACTCAGGCACTAAATTACACATTCGGTCCATACCTGTTTCCTTCCACCACATCAATGAGGTCATCTGCTGTGGCATCACTACGCAAAGTCACATCAGCATTGTGAATTTTGTATTCGGCCAGAATGCTCTTCACTGTTTCAGCATCCAGCTCACTCTGAGGGCACTAAATGGGCATAAAAAACAATGACCGGTTAGACAGGAAAAAAAAATCTCCCAAGAGTATCTACAGATGTCTCTGGATAATCCTAGCTAAGGTGCAAACTCATTTCTAAAGATTACCTTGGGTGAGAGTAACTGACTTTTAGTAGGAGATACTTAAAAACTAAAAATCTTTCCAAACCCTAAAGAAGGTATTGTGGGCTCAGTTATGTCCCTATCCTGCCGATCCTCCCACCCAAATTGACGCTGAAGTCCTAACCCCAACATCTCAGAATGTGACTAGAGACAGGGTCTTAAAAGAGGTAATGGAGTTAAAATGAGATCACATGGGTAGGCCCTAATCCAATGTGACTGGTATCCTTACAAGAAAAGGAGATTAAGACACACACACAGGGGTTCCTTGGTGGCGCAGTAGCTAGGCTTCGGTGCTGTCAACGCCACGGCCTGGGTTTGACTCCCAGCCAGGGAACCACGCACACACATACACACACATACACGGACACACACACAAAAGGATGACCATGTGAAGATACAGAGAGAAGATGGCTATCTATAAGCCAAGGAGAATGAGCTCAGAAAAAACATCCTCCTCACACCCTAATCTCAGATATCTAACTTCCACAATTAAGAGAAAATAAATTTCTATTGCTTAAGCCACCCAGTCGATTGTACTTTATTATGGCAGCCTTAGCAAACCAATACTGAAAGAATATTGAATGCTCAAGTTCAAACACTATGGCAGGATAATGGGAAGGATTCTTTCCGCAGGACAGCTTAAACCTATGCCAGTCATACCATCTGGACCTCTAGAATGTTAAGTGTTGTAGGAAATTCTCGGTCCTCAATCATTTGACTTAGAAGCATCATTTGACAGAACAGATCACTCCTCCAATCTGAAATACTTTCTTTACTTGACTTCCAAGATTCCAAACTCTTCTGGTTTTCCTTCTACTTCTTTGTCTGAGAAGTCTTATTTACTAAGATTCTTCCCATCTCCTAACCTCTAATCACTGGGGGGATGGGAGCCACAAGGCTTAATCCTTGAACCTCTTTTCTATTTATATTCACTTCCTAGTGATCTCAGCTTAACTCATGGCTTTAAAGTTGATAACCACCAAGTTCATACCTCCAGCCCAGATCAGTCATATGCCTATGTGACAGTAGTTACACTTGGATGTCAAACTGGAATCTCAAACTGAAAATCTTGATTCTCCCCTCCTCTCCAAACCAATTCTAACCAAAATCCTACCATTTTAGTAATGAGTGCATTTTTGTAGCTCAAAAGAAAGAAACTCATATCTCTCACAATCCACATCCAATCCAGCTATAATTCCTACCAGCTACTTTCAAACCACAATCAACCACTTCTCATCTCTCCATGATTACAATGTTGGTCTGAGAAGCTATCAATCCTTGACTGGATTATTGAAATAACTTAAAATGGTTTCACTGCTTCTGCTCATAATTCATTTCAATTTGTTCTCAATAACTCACCAGGATGATTCCATTAAAACCTAAATCAAATCATGTTCACTCCACAGACTGGAACCCAACCAGCCATTACCCACATCCTGCAAAGTAAAAGCATATACGGCCCTATGCTATTATTTCACTTCTTACTACCCACCTTCTTGCTCACTCATGCAAAGGCATGTTCTACCTCAGGGCCTTGAATGCTCCCACTACATGAAAACCTCTTCCCCAAGATGCCCATTTGGTTCACTCCTTTATGTCACTTCAGTGAAGACTTCTCTGATCAACCTACTTAAAATTACAACCCTCCTACCAAAACTCTCCATCCCTTTCCCTAGTTTACTTTTGTTCTTCCATTTATCATCGTCTAATATACTATATTTACTCAATTTTGTTTGCTACTTTCTCCCACTTGGATGTAAGGACAAGGATTTTTGTATATTTTGCTCCCTCTTCCATCCACACCTCAGAGCCTAAAACAATGCTTCATCCATGGTATGCAATTAATCTGCAGTGAATGAATGAAAACATAATGTTGGCAGCCATCTACTTTATGTAAGCGTAAGATTGGTCTATATTCCCACACATCCTCAAATAGATAACCCAAAAGAGGAAATGAAATGAAGTTGCAAAGTTAAGTCTGAGACTGACTCCTATCCTACTCTTGATTCTTGTCAGTCATTTCAAGGTCATTGTTGTTACCTCAATTAGTGCTAGAAGAAGTCAGGTAGTTTCCAAATGTTGCCGTCTACCTCAATCCATTCCCCACCCCAGTCTCTTCAGCAGCCTGCTCTATATCACCTTCTCCACTTACAGTGGCTGTGAGATTAATGCCTCCCTTATCCTTCTTCTTAAAGCCAATGTTGGGGGGTTTGCTGTTCAAGCGAATGCCAAAGCCTTCCAGTTCATTTTCAATTATCTTCTTATGTCCCAAGGGTTTCAGGACATCCAGAACAATCAGGATCAAGTTACACGTTCGGGCCACTAAAAAATTGAAAAAAAAAAAAAAAAAAAGACTTAACTAATCCAAATACTCAAAAATGGGAAGTGGGAGGTGGAGTTCCTTCACTTAAGAGACAAAGGATTCTTTATAAATACACAGACACACATGGAATTCTTAAGGTTAACAAAAATTTATCCAAAAGTCAATTTGCAATATATGCCTTGTTTTCTACTAGTGCATCTAGAAGATGAGTCAATTTCTAGATACACAAATAGGAAAACAAGTCAGAATGAAGATATAAACCAAGAGTTTAGGAAGATTTAAAACAGTAAAAGCTCTAAAGAGTAAGATTATCTGGTTAGCATATTTTTATTCAACTTTATTAAGGTATAATTTACAAAAACAGATATTGTGCCCAAGTTAAGCATACGGTTTGATGACAAACATATACAAGGGATGTCCAGAAAAAAAATCAAGCGATAAATGCCTCTATTTTTCATATTACATTGCTGGATACTTTCCAGACAGCCCTTGTATATATACCATATAACCAATAGTACAATCAAGATACAAAACATTTCTATTACCTCCAAAAGTTCCCTTGTGCCCCTATCCAATCAGTCTTCCCCTTAATTCTCAGTCAACCACTGATCTGCTTTCTGTCACCATAGGCATTTTTCAGAATTTCCTATGAGGTCAGACAATTAATTTCACGAACTCATCCTAGAAACAGTGCTACATACCTCATTGCTGAATATCACTACAGTCACCTTCTAAGTACTCCCTTGGAAACCTATGCACTGACACCAGTGCCTAGTTCACCCTTCAAAGCAATTCTGGAACTCTTTTTATCTGGGATGGTCATCAGAGCTGCAGTCATCCTCAAAATCTGACAAGTTTGCAAACTTGCCACTATGCCCTTACTTACACTGGCAGCACTGTACAAACAACTTGGTAAGGTGTCATGACCTTGCCAAGGAGTACTTCAAAGGAGAAATTAACTGTATGACCTCGAATAAACAGACTCAAACAAATGTATATAGTTTTTTGTGCTTGGCCCTTTTAATTTAGTGTGTTTCTGATATTCACACATGAATGACTTGTAACCTATAATTCTATAACTAAGTGAATAATTCAATATAAGGGTAGAAGAAATATATTTGCAAAATAAAATATTTACTTACCATTTACCCTTTCTCAGGAGTCTAAAGAATATATTTCAGCAAAAGATAACAATAACCCCCCAAAAACAAAACACTGATTCTAGAAATAAGAGATTCCATACAAGAACACAGAAGAAACTCTCAGGATGAAAGCCATGCAAAAAGTCTAGAGCTATGTTGTCCAATACAGACTCCACTAGCCACGTGTGGCAATTTAAATTTAAATTAAATAAATTTAAAATTCAGTTCCTCAGTTGCACTAGGCACATTTAAAGTGCTCTACAGCTACACATCCCTAGGGGCTACCATACTGACCGGCACAGATTCAGAACATTTCCATTACTGTAGAATATTCTCATTATTGGACAGTGGTGGTCTAGAAAGCAACCAATCCAGACTGAACCACAAAAACAATGGGTAGTGTCAAGGTTGGAGGGTGAATGAACTCAATATGATTATTTTTTTGAACTGTATTTAAATATCTATAAAAATGTTGACTGATAGGCATTTGACCTGTTGGAACATTTAAAAAACATTAGCAAACACAAAAAAGTAAACAAAACAATAGACAATTATTAATTCCATGAAAAACTAATTTCAAAAACAGATTTCAAGAGAAAAGACACCAAGTCATAATACACTACTTACACAGTATTGAACAAAAGTTATACAATCTTTATATACTCATGAAAATCATGACTGATGAGTTAACTAAAATTGTGATACAACTTCTTTAAAAGAATGAGAAAAGAGATATGGAGTATAACATAATTAATTCTCTACCACAATAAACCAACAGATTGTATCTAAAGTTAATTATAAAATAACAATATAAGGTGATGGAAAGAGAAGTCACATTAGGTGGTGAACTTTACTATACATCAAGTTGACAATGCACTGTAGAATTGTATGCCTGAAACCTATGTAATCCTTGCTAACAGATGTCACCCCAACAAGCCTAACAATAAAAATGAATTAAATAAATAAAATAAAATAACAATATAAGCATAATTTTTAAAAAGTTGAGGGTAAGTAGTAGAAAGAACAGTTGAAGAGCTGACAGTGTAGTTGACAATGAGGTGTGACAGTGAAGGTGGCAGATTGTTGCAATTCACAATAAACCTTTTATAAGATTTTACTTTAAATAAAAAGAAACTTGGAGTTCTACTTCTAAATCTGCCATGAACAGTACAACACTGAATCAAAGCACTTAACTTCTCCTACTGTTAGTGTTTCTCTGCAAATGAAGATCTAGACTATTACTCCTCGAGGTCCCTTTAAGTTCTGGCATTCTTTTCTGGTAAGAACTCAGGTGAAACTAGGCCCATCAGGTAAAATTATGCCCTTCACTGTGGTATAATCTCCAAGCCCATAGTCCCCATCTAAAGGAACAGTACGTGGTAAAGGGATGATATCCCAGGATGGTGGCCCTGGACCACTCACCTGCAATGACTTGACGGCCTCTACCTTTCCCATCCTTGGCACCCTCAATGATACCTGGAAGATCCAGGAGCTGCAAGATTAAGGACAGGGGGAAGGAGAGAAAAGGAAACACTGGTTATAAATTTCATCAGATCAAATAGAATGATTGCTCAACTATCCAAAATTCAGGAAATCCAAATCCAATCTTCCTTATGTTAATATTAATTTAACTAAGCATTTTCTAAATGTCGGCTACAAGGGAGCATTTGAGATCTTGTTCCCCGCCGTATATCATCAGTTTAGCTCAAATAAACTCTAATAAAAAAAGAAATGAGGGAGTTCCCTGGTGGTGTAGTGACTTAAGGCTTTGGCGCTGGCGCTGTCAACGCTGCAGCCTGGGTTCGATTCCCAGCCAGGGAAATACCCACGTACCAAAAAAAAAAAAAAAAGAAGAAGAAATGAAATGAAATGTCAGCTACAGGCTTATTGTATACTTTATCTAATTTAAAACGCCTAACAACTCTGAGAAAAAGATATAACAGGTTCAAAGATAAAAGTTAAGCGAATTGCCCAAAGTCAGACTTCTAACAAATCAAATAAGATTATAACCCACATTTTTGGGGCCAAATCCATTATTCTACATTAATATCTTCCAATACCGCCCAATTCTTCAGAAGGTTGAGCCTCCACACCAATTCCTTACTATGATAATAACTGGATCTTGATATTCACACATGATAGAGACCTTTGCAAATTCCCCAATTCACAAAAATTTCTGCAGCCATTCTTAACAAGGCCAGCACATAAGAAATCACCTGTAAAACCATTAAAAATGCAGCTATCTGAGCCCCATCCCTGCAGATTCTGATTTGGAAGGGCCAAAGTAGAGTTCAGACACCAATCTGTATTTCAAAAGGCTCCATGAGTGACTCTGATATGTATCCCAAATTGACAATGACTAATCAGCTGTCCAGAAAATGCAGTAAAATTTCAAAGAAGTCAGTGTACATACGTAATGATAACTTCAAAACCTCCACAGTCCATGATTCAAATTCACATCTCAGCAAAATTACAAACTATTAGTTTTAAGCACTTCAGAGTCAGTCTAAAATAGTTATGACAGCATGTGTAAAAAACAGAAAACAGGGGGTTCCGTGGTGGTGTAGTGGCTAGGCTCTGGCGCTCTCGATGCTGTGGCCTGGGTTCAATTCCCAGCCAGGGAACTACCAAAAAAAACCAAACAAACAAAAAAAACAAAATAAAAATCAGAAAATAACAAGGATCAACTGTACGGCCAATACTGAACTATCCACATGAACGGACTGGGAACGCAGTTGTACTTTATCAAAATATTGTTTAAAACTAACCTTTATTATAACCATATCTGACAATATAGAAATATACTTTGCATTAAATAAACCACAATGAAAAAGGATACAAGCAGAGAAGAAAGTACCATGCAAAAAGAAAAAGAAAAAAAGAATCCCAAAAACTAAAAGTTCAGGAGAACCTGAAATGAATTAAGGTTTTGTGGGAAAAACAAGGAAAGAAAGGGGTTAAGTAGCTCTTCATTCTGATATACTCAGAAGCCCTGAGAGAACTGTCACTAGCATCCCATCAGGAAAGAGGTTATTGTCTGAGCTGCCAAAGCTAAGACTATGGACAAGATTCTGAAACCAGATGGAATCAAGCAGTGGCCCAGATAGGCCCAACCATTCTAATTCTTGTATTACATACATTTGGATATGGACTCCCAGAAAGGTACATGTCCCAGCACAGTCTCTGCATGGGCACCTAATCAGCAGGAAAAAAAGCCACTGAAAATACCACTAGGACACTGGTACCTCCCTACTTCAGATTCTATTATAAAGAAGTACAAATGCACCTCAAAATTCACTGTGTAGCTCAGCAAGAGAAATAAATGCCTACACCAACAGTTCCCAAATGATGGGCTCTAACACCCTGGAGAACCAGAGAATCTAGGGGTGCTATGGGATATTCTAAATTTTCAAGAGAAACAGCAATTCTTTTATTTATTCTTTTTATGTGGGTAGTTCCCTGACTGGGAATCAAACCCAGGCCACAGCGTTGACAGCGCTGAAGCCTTAAGCCACTACACCACCAGGGAACTCCTCTTTTTATTTTTTTAACCAAAATGATGATTTTTTTTCATGGGAACCAGAGATATGGTCACAATTACATAGACCGACCAAAAAAACCTCATGGAGATCAGGACTTGTAAGTTTACAAAATAACAAGGTTAACACAGTATAGAAGAAAAGCTGTTTCAGAACCTCAGGAGCCAGGCTAATTATGGCCTCTTACTGCAATCCTGTCTGTGGTCACTCGTGGAGTTCCCAGCATCCCAGCCCTCTTGGAAGACCACATATTCCCTGCCTCACCCTCAGTAGCTGCCCAGATCCTAGCCTCCTCTGCCACCATAATAATCGTCTCCACAGCTAACGCCGATAGGAAAGCCTGCTGGTCCCCTCCTAGGCCCTCTGGTTTAGGGGCCTTCCATTGGTTGCATTCATTCCTCCAAGAGAAGTTCATGTTCTCACACATAGGATTAGAACACTTCCAGTCTCCAGCTCACTGCTATTCTTCACCACCAACACCTCCACTGGAGAATCCTCTCCAGCGACTCCACCTCCGGAGCCTCCACGTCCCATGGGTCCTCCTCACCCTTGGCCTCCATGGCCACTGCCAGCACCCCAATTAAAATCTGCTTGCCAAGTAGCAAATGAAACTTTGATAGGATTCCCAGAGAATTTGTGACCATCAAACTAGTCAATAGCTGCCATAGCAAACTAGTCAATAGCTGCCTTTGCCTTCAGCTTGCCTATTTCTCTGTCTGTACACAGATTAATCATGAGCTGTCTGGTTTTATTTGTCTTAATAATACCAATCTACCTGAAGTGATCAGCCACAGACACAAATGCAACATTCTCACCCAAGCCTTACACAAAGGTGGTGTCATTGTCTAAATTATCCTGTTCAGAATCATGATATAACCCTCGGTCCCTAGGGCCACTAAATTTATTAAAGCCACCAGGGTGACTTCCTCCTATGCTGCCTCTGCCTCCATAGCCACCTTCATGACCTCACAGCCACCACTGCTGTGGTTGTAACCACTGCCACCACCCCAGCCATGGCCCCCTTTGTCTTGCTGGCCTCCCCCACAGCTACCACTCTGGTCCTGACGGCCATAACCACTGTCACTGATGTCACTACTCATGGGGAACTGATCTTGGTCAAGTTACCTCCCCTACCCACTTCACCACCTCCACTACTACTGGTTCCGCTGTCCACAGCTCTGAGGAGGATTATAGGTTTGCAACTGTCCACAGGCTTGCCTTTGTCCACCCTAGTCAGACTGGGGACCATAGCCCCCACTCTGGGGCTGCCCATAGTTGCTGCTTTGAGAACCGCTAAAATAATTTCCCAAGGCACTGCTAGGAGCTGGCTGCTAGCCATAGCCAGGGTAGGAGGACTGTAGCCCATAAGACAATGGAGAACTCTGGCCACCATCATGGCTACCTGTTGAGTCATATCCTTTTGTTCTAGTTTTGTCCATAAAAACCACAGCTGCTTTGGCCATAGTCTGATGTGTCCAATGACTGGCTATAACCACCATAACTCTGCTGTCTATAGGGCTGATTGCTCTGCTAGGAAAAGCCCTGTTCAGGTTAGGTGGGGTAGGCCCCAAAGCTTTGGGTGGCTTGCTGGGTTTAGTCGTTTGAGGCCATTACAGCACACACACACACAGGCCAACACGCAACAAGATGCCAACATCACAGAACACCAGCACATGGAGGACCAGCACAATTCTCGGTATCTGTCTGGCACTGAGAAAAATACTAGTTCCAGATAGCTCACAACTTCAATATTAAATCCTACTATACTGCTTTTAATTACATCAGATCCAAATCTTTGGGAAGCTGGATTTTTCAGTGGTTGCTATGGTAAAAAGCACCACACAAAAAATGAATGTGGAAAAGGAAATAAATGTGGCAGTATCCAACCTGTTTCCAAGGTTTGAGAGGTTATGTGGTACCTACTCTATGGCCATACCACCCTGAACATTCCCAATCTTGTTTGATCTCGGAAGTTAAGCAGGGTCAGGCCTGGTTAGTACTTGAATAGGAGAAGTTATGTGGTACCCAACAGTGCATATATCCCATCAGGAAGTAACTGGCTATAAGGAAATAAGTATTATACTTAAGCTTTTTTGGACCTAACAACTTAGCAAACAGAACCATTAGATTTATTTTCTGGCCTGGGGCACCATAAGAAATTACTGGACAAGAAAAGATGTCATGAAATAATTGCTGAGACACTAAGGGTGCTATGAACCAAGAAAGTTTAGGAACATTTAGCCTAGATTAAAATATGAAATTCAGAATCTTGCAGTAGGGGTTCCCTGGTGGGGTAGTGGCTAGGCTTCGGCATTCTCAATGTTGCAGCTGGGTTCGATTCTCAGCCAGGGAACAACCAAAAAAAAAAAATCTTGCAGCCAACAAGAATATGTTCCATTATATTTAAAATATACTTTCTTTCATAGCCAAGGAAACTCCTTATTTGGTAGCCTGAAATCTATCATCTTTCTAAGAACTTCTCAGGACACCAACTTCATTAGACCTTACAGATAAAACTATCTTCTAAAAAGGATCAGATCATATTATTTATTTATTAAAAAGTTTCTAACAGTTCCTAACTATGTACAAGATAAAATTCAACTTCTTTAGCAAGCACACAGGCCCTTCATAATTCAGCTCCAACCCACCTTTCTAGATTCAATTACAAACACTCCCTATCCCACACCTGAGCTCACACCACAGTAGGCTGTTCACTATTAAGAGCTCCCTGAAATTGCCCTTTACCTTCTTTGGCTGGTGAAATTCTATTTGAACTTCAAAACCTACCTCCATTGTCACTTTCTACCTGAAGCTTTTTTGGTTCTACCAGAACTTCCCCTGCACCCAGTCTTCTGATAAAAGAGTAGTCCCTTCTTTCTCTGTTGTTTTCACAAGCATTATCCCACTGTATTATTGTCTTTACTGCTCCATCTCTCCTGCTGGACAATGAGGGCCTGGTAGATCACAGATCAGGTCTGACATATAGAGAGCTCACAATAAGTACTTTTTAAATGAATTAAAAGACAAATTTCTTCTTTTCCTTGGTCTGGGGGCATGACTCACCTGGATCTTGGCACCTTTGTATCTGATGACACCAGGCACAGTGGTCAGAGTAGTGAACTCATAGGCTGCCACCTCAGAATATACCCCTGCCAGGTTACTGAGCAGTGTTGACTTTCCCACAGATGGAAAACCCACAAACCCAATTCGAGCATCACCTGTCTTGGCCACATCAAAACCTAAAACACCAATAAATATCAAAAAGAGGAAGAAAGTTATCTCTGGGAGTGTTGAGACTCATGTAATTCCTTTGACGTTCTAGCTGCCTCTCTCTCTAGGACCTTTTTCTCCAATGTTTTTAGTTTGCCTCTAGAGTAGAACCTAAGCACACAAACTTCCCGCTAAAGCAATTCACAATGTTTAATGAAGTGTTTGATATAAAAACTTTATTCCTCTACCTCTGTTACATACCTTTGTACTACCCAGACTCAAATATAATAACTGGTCTACAAAAATGGGTTTCTGTTTTGTCTTACAAACCCTGGGAACTCTGTGATTGACTGGGTTTTCCTTTTTTAAAAAAACAAAACAAAACAAACAAAAAAAACAGTTAACAGCAAACACGTTCAATGCCAAATTTGTGGCCCTTCTCTAGGAAGTATACAGACTTGATGACATTACTTTTGATCCTAATCTTTCCTCTCTTGGCTTCAACTTATTCTTTCTACCTTCATTTCCCTTTGCATCTATTTCCTTACTTATTTTTTTTTTATCTTAATGACTATAAATACTTATCTGCAAGCCAATGTAAATCTATTTGATCCATATAAGATATACATAAATAAAACCTCGTTCGCTTAGACAATATTCATTTGCCTTGAAACCAGCAGAATAAAATAAACACAATTCAGAAATTCAGGTATGGAAAACACTTACTTTGACAGACATTTTAAAATTATTTTTAAACCATTATTTTGGTAAAAATTACAACAGAAAAAAAAAAATGTTGAGGAAAAACACAAACCTTCTCCTGGTCCACCACCACCACCACCTTTTGGAGTAATGAGTTCTCTGCGAAGTTTAGCAAGGCGAGCCTTAAGCAGCCCTAGGTGGTGTGCAGTGGCCTTGTTCTTTTGAGTCCGAGCCATCTATAAGGAAAGAACCACAGCCATAAATCAGATGCAGTTCCTATAGGGCAGAATATCCAGAATGAATGCTCCCCGCCCTGAAAGAATGATGCTTTCTTCTTAGATCCCACTAATGTCAGTATACCCATTTTAGTCAGACTTAAAAAAAAAAAAAAAGAAAGTAGAAATCCATTCTCTCCATCACCCAGCTCATTCCTCATTACAGAGCAAACTACTGAAGCCCACAGAGAAAAGACATGACCGAGGTTATTACAATCAGCATCCAGATTAGACCAAAACTCACATGCTGATTCCTCTTCTACTACTACCTGATATGCCTTATCTGACACAAAGTCACCACTTTGCCCAGTTTAAAGAGCTCTGCGTGCTCCAAGCAATAGAATCACACAATAATCCCGGTGGAATCAACAGCTACCACAGATGTCAATTTATTTCCAGGAGTTCCCTGATGGTGTAGTGGCTTAAGGCTTCGGCATTGGCGCTGTCGGCGCTGTGGCCTGGGTTCGATTCCCAGTCGGGGAGCTACCCACATACCAAAAAAAAAAAAAAAAAGCAAAAAAAAAAAAAATTTTATTTCCAGATCCAGATCCTATTCCCAGAAGCAATACCCTGGGACAGGAAGTCATCAAAGTAGAGACTGGGGGAGGTGAGGGTTTTGAGGGATGATAAGGCAATGAGGGCTAGAGTAGCTTTTCGCTCACAAAAAAGAAAAAAAAAACTGAGAGAAACAATGTTTGGACAAGAGCTGAACACTGGAAGAGGGTACTGACCAAGGTGCAAGAATGTGGAACGCAGGGCCCGGGAGGATGGGCTCAGGTAACGCGGCCCGGGCTGACGGGAGCAGAAGGCGGACCCAGTCAGAGGGGAGCAGAAGGCGGACCCGGCCATAGGGGAGTCGGGAAAAGAGGGTCCGTGTTGAGGGGAGACGGGGAACGTGGGCCTGGTTCTGACACTGCTGAAGAGAGTTCAGGAGGAGCGACACCGTCAAAGAACGCACGCTCGGACCGAGAGTGAAGCACCGGTTGCGCCCATTACCTCGGCTTCTATTTCCGCAATCTTGGCTAAGGTGCTGCTCATGGTGGCGAGTAGCGCAGGGAGCAGCGGCCTCCACACTTGCAGTCTGCCCACTTACTGTCCGCCTTCACACACCCGCCGGCGGACCTGCCACAGCCACCAACACTACTTCAGTGCGCAAGCGCGGTACTTCGTAGTTCTCGCGAGAGAGTTCCGCACGAGGTTCACCGCGAGATGTACAGCGTGGAGTAGTCTCCTCCCCCTCAGCCAACCCCGCCCCGTCCCGCGAGCCATCGCGGTGTCATAGAGCCCGCGGGAGCGGGGGCCAGAGAGGCAGCTCCGGTCCGCACCTCCCCGAGCGCGCCGAGGGTCGCGCGCCGCTCGGCCCCGCCCCGCCGGACCTGTGCCCCGCGCAGGCTGTGTGATGAGCGGCTCCTTGCTACACGTAGCACCCCCCACCCGGACCCGCAGCCTTCAGACCCTGGGCGTCCGTAGAAAGCGCCCTTAGGCTGTCCGTCCATCTTCCTCGCCAACACCTTACGGGTCCTGGAGCCCATTTTCATGCTGGGGAGACCCGCAGCGGACTCCTTGTCCTCCAGAGTTGATGTAGAGACCGATGTTTCAGCGTGTCTCGCCCTCCTGGAAAAGAAAAGAACCTATTTTCCATCACTCAAACTGTTGTTAAGTGTCTATTTTGTTTACCCCCAACCCAGAGTAGAATGCGTGGCACACTGTGAGCCCACAACAAATGCATAATTAAGTGGATAATTCCCACTAAACCGGTACTTTGCACCATAGCTTGTAATACTGAAAAATTTGAAACTATGATAACGCTCATCAGTAAGAAAACAAATAAATAATGGTCCCTCTATGCTGTGAAATACTACTTCAGCCATTAAAACAGATCTGTGTGGTCTGACTGCACGGATGTCCAAACATAGTTTTTATTTAAAGAAAAAAAAGACGCTTTGATCCCATTCATCTTATTCTTTAAATTAGGTGTTTATATAGGTGTACACGAATGAAAGTGCATTGTTTAAAGGTCTGGAAAAAAGGATACAATCTCAAACTCTTAACAGTAAGATGAGATGTGAGGAAAGGGAGAAAGCCTTTCACTTGTTATTCCACGTATTTGTTGGAATTTTTAAAAAGCTGAGTGTATCCACGTAATATTTGTGTAATAATAAAATTAAAAATTTCAAAACACTCCTCTTTCCAAGTGTCTTTTGAAGAGGAAGCCAAGATGTCCAGGAGCTGTGTGCTGGTTTTAAAATCTGTTTCCTGAGGGATCAATGAATTCTTGTTGATAGATTGATTGATCCATTGGGAGTGGCAGGCCAGGCTTAACTCATATGGCTGGCCTCCACTCATCCCTGGGAGGGGAGTTTATTTATTTAAATTTGTAAGTAAGAACAATTCCAACTTGCCAGAGACAGAAAAGGAGGTTTTATTGGGCATAAGGCAGGGGAGAGGGAGAAGAAAGCTTTTATCCAAGATCCCCAAAGGGCCCAGGAGTTTTGTTCTTCTTTTCTTTAACTTCAGTCCTTTCATAAATAAATTAAGGGGTGATGAGGTAATTAGATCCCACACCATCAGTAATGGAGGAGGGAAGAAGAGGAGAGGAAATCCAGCTGCAATGGGATATGATCAGAGATCAGTCTTAAAAGACAGATAAAATCAAATCAGCAGCCCTTTCCTAACTTGGAGTACTTAAGGAATTAATTGGCTGAGAATATCAAGGGCATCACTGCTCTGTGAGTAGGTTCTCTTTAGCAAATCTGTCATAGGGGACCCGCGGCTGCTGAGTTAACTACTTCATTGCTCAAAGATACCCCGGGACCCACGTGAGGTGCCCCAATCAGTTGAGAGTGTGCCAAAGGGTCTCATCTCCCCCAGGGTCTTAAGTGGCCATCTTCATTCATTGGATCAATATTTACTGAGCTCTGACTGCTGCCTGGCACTATACCAGGCTGGGAAAGAGCAGAGAGTGAATCAGACAATGTACCTGCACTTAAGTATCTAGGTTGGGAGGCCAAGGCCAGGCCTTTAAGCTTTAAGTTCCTAAGATCCATAGCTAGCTCAGGGCTGCCTGGTACTAATCACAACAGAGGGCCTGTTTTACCATATAGCTAAACAGCTAGTGCCTTACCACTGTGTTTCTGAAAAGAAAAAAAAAAAGAAAGAAAGAAACAGGAAAGGCAGAAAGAAAAGGCTTCACCTCTTGCTGTGAGACTCCAACCACTCTGAAGTAATTGAACTTCTTTAAATATGTGGATGTTCTTCTGGCACTTGTTTTTTCTGCTCAGTATACTATCTTCCCACCCTTTCCATCTATCACCCATATCTGGCTAAGTCTCACTCATCCTCATAGTTTTCTGATCTATGTAGTCTCTGAGAAACATTCCTTGGCTGGGTAGGAGCCCACTTCTGCTTCCCCAGTCACACAGGTTCTCACCACATCAGAGTACAATCTCTCTGCCTGTTGACTTGTATGACGTCCCACTAACCCCTGAGCCTATGAGAGAGGAGCAGGATATAACTGAAGCAGCAGTATAACAGCAGCTACAGCAAGCTCTTGAAACATATTTATTAAACAAATGGAAATAAGAGCAAGGAGACAGAAAACAATTTTAAAAAGCAGAGAAGGTATTTAATTTTTTTTCTAAATTAGTACTTATACCTTGTTACAGACACCATAGTAATTAAGAGTTAAAACACCTGAGTCTGTTTGGGGAGTTCCCTGATGGTGTAGTGGCTTAAGGCTTCGGCGCTGGCACTATCAGTGCTGCGGCCTGGGTTCGATTCCCAGTCAGTTGGAGCTACCCACATACCAAAAAGCAAAAAACAAAAAACAAAAAAAAAAAACACCTGAGTCTGGTCACTACAATGAGAGGTAACAGGATAATGATACTTGAAAAATCCGTGTAACTACTTTTTTAAGTTCAGCTTCTAAACAGATAAAAATTCCCAGGATACTGTAGAAGTAGAGAATGAAAAGCCCTATGAAAGATAATAATTAATACCATTAGTTAGTGATAAATGTTTTGCTTTTAGGAAGGGAATTCTCAAGAATGTATAACTAGGACACAATAAAGACAGTTCTCTATGAATACTTTGCCTTGAAGATGGAAAAAATAAAAGTGCACAAAAGTCTTCATTAATTCAAAGTCTGCTTATTTTGTCATTCAAAAAGGGTGATTCCTTGACCCATAGAGTACTTCTACTCATTTCATCTCAATATGTATTATGTGCCAGGGACTGTGCTAGACACTGGGGATACGACAAGATACCTCTTAACACCCCAAGGGAAGAGAAGGGTGAAGATATGCAAATATCCAAACCTCAGTAATACAAGGCCCAAGGAGGTAAGTGTCAAAAGAGATATAAATAAGGTATTTTGTGGGATTCAAAGGAAGAAGCGCTCACATCTGGTTTGGGTCAGAAACGGCCTCTGGAAGAGATGGGCCAGGGAAGATGGAGATGAAACCAATCCAGGCAGACAAGCAAAAAGGGCAGAGGGAGCACAGCATATATTTGTAGACTCCACAAGTGCCAGTAGGATGAACTGAGAGTGTATATGCTAAGGAAATACCGAGACAGAAAATTACTGTTTATTATCGACATACATCCTGCTCACCTGAGATTGTGAATATGGTCAGCATGGCCATGCAAAATAGTACTTTACTAAAAGATAATTCACTTTCCTTCTTTAGGCTTATTCTGAAAAAGGTATAAAAATGTCCAAAAACTTATATTGTTTATTTTAAGTAAATATATTCAAAACAGGAGAAATGAACTAAAGAAAAATCTAATTAAAACCCTGAACTAGAAATGTCAATCTAGTTTAGCAAAATGGAGGCACTGAGAGTGGGGAAAAATAGAGAAAAATGTTCTCTAAAAGCTTTCTCATTATTTAATTGTGCTTGTTAATAAAGAAATTCACATTTGATTATGATGTTGCCAATGGAAAGGTAATCATGGGAGAACTGAAAAACATAGTAAAACTTCTAAAATAACAGGGGAGATAAGAAAATGTGATTAAGGCAGCAAAAGTAAGGAAAAGGAGAAAGAAAATAATGAAGTAGAATAAATAACAAATAAAGTTGAATGAAATGAAAAACATCCAAAATATTTATTATCATATAATATACAGGATGAATGAGTTCTACTTTCAAAAACAGAGATCATCAAATTGGATTTTTAAAAAATATCTAGGGGGGTTCCCTGGTGGAGTAGTGGCTAGGTCTTGGCACTCTCACCACCACAGCCTGGGTTTCAACTCCCTCTCAGGGAACCAACCAAAAAAAAAAAAAAAAAAAAAAAAAAAAAAAAAAAAAAAAAAAAAAAAAAAAAAAAAAAAAAAAAAAAAAAAAAAAAAAAAAAAAAAAAAAAATCTAGCTGGCTTTCAAATATGAAAAGAACACCTAAACAAAGTGACAAAAAAGGTTAAAAATGAAAATAGATTATCAAAGATATGCCAGATAAATGCAAACAAAAACCAATATTCATAATAGGTAAAAAATGGAAATAATCCAAATGTCTATTAGCTGATGAATGGATAAATAAAATGTTACATCCATAAAATGAAATATTATTTAGCAATAAAAAGGAATGAAGATACTGATATGTGCTACAGTATTCATGAAGCTTAGAAACATTTTGTTGCATAAAAGAAGCCAGTCACGAAAGACCACATATTATGTAATTTCAATTATATGAAACATCCAGAAGAGGCAAATCTATAGAGACAGAAGCTACATTAACTCCCTAGGATTTGGTGGGGGGATGACTGCCAAAGGGTATGGGGATTTTCTTTTTGAGGTGATGAAAATATTATAAAATTGATTGTGGTGACTGCTGCACAGCCCTGTGGATATACTAAAACATGATTGAATTATCGTAAAAAAAAATATTTTTTAAATCTTCCAGTATGCCAAACAACAGAGATTACATAGGCTTCAATCTCAGAACATAGTCCAATAAAATTAAATATCCACAGCAAAGATATGAGGAAAATGTAATCACTTGAAAATTAAGAACCACACTCCTAAATAAAAAAGAAACAAAAAGTAAAATTTCAACACATTTATAATCTATGAATAAAAGACTTTATTCCAAAACCATGGGAGAAAAATGGGTAGTCTTAAAGGTATTTTTTTAAAGATGACTAAATTAGACATTCAAATTTAAAAAATTAGTATAACAAAATGAAAATAAATTGTACAAGTAAACCAAAATAAAATAGAAAAAATCTAAAAACAATTAAAATTTTAAATTAACAACAATTCATCAAACATAGTTGAAAGTATTTGAAAGGACAAATAAAATAGAAAGAAAAAATATTCCTGGCTAGCCTGAAAAAGGGGTAAATGATAGAAAAAACATTATAATAAACAGTGATCATGAATAAGAAAGGAAATACAACCACTAATGTAGCAATTAGAAAAATTCTAAAAGACTGTATTTGTAACTCTATGCCAAATAATATAAAAGTCTAGAGGAAATAACTTCCTGGGAAAAAATGAAATACACTGCCTCAAGAAGAGAAAGAAGGCTGTTGAGCCACTCTCCTTGCTCAAGCCCGCTCCCACCTCTTTGGAGTGTACTTTCTCTTCAATAAACTATCTCTCTGTTTCACCACTAAGAAAAGAAAAAAAAAAAGAGAGAGAAAGAAGACCTGAATAGAATAATAACTATAAAAGAGGTAGAAAAAATACCAATCATTTTAGAAGGTACCAAGTTCAGATGGCTTTACAGCTGAGGTGTCTTCAGTTTTAAAGAACACGAGGAAAGTTGGAGGTGATAGACACATTCATTATCTTCATTTCTTTATTGTGGCAATGGTTCCATGGGTATATGCATAAATCAAAACTCAGAAATTGTGCACTTTAGATATGAAAATGTATTGTATGTCAATTATACCTCTTAAAGTATGTTTACAAAAAGACAGAGAAAGTAGGATTTCCAATGATGATGAACTAATCCTCTAATCCTAAACAATGGCAAAACTGGACATAATCAAAGGTGATTGTTTTCAGGCATTGGAAAACAGGCAACATAGATCTGATCCTTGAGAAAAGGGAAATAGACAAGATGAGCCCCATGTCTGTCCTGGCTTTTTGCCTGGGGACAATTCCCCAACTATAGTGGCGAGAGGGAGATCCCAAGCAAAGGAGTGGTCTTCCTGAGCTGAAGAGGCAGCAATCAGTATTTGGGGCTGCTGAACCAGCAGGAACTTACAGATCAGGGTACAGAAGAGGAGGGAGTAGCACAACAGTGGATGGAAGGAGGCAGAAATTTCTATACAGAAATTCCTCTGGAGTCTTTGGCCAAAGAAGGCAGCTAGGTTGTGGGCTATATGGGTACAAAGTAAGACTCTGTAATGTGAGGCTTAGCAGAGAGCAAGTGCTCAAGGCTGAGAGCTAAATAGAGATACCAGAATTTGCTCAGTGTTGGAACACTGGCATTCAAGGCCATCCAGAGTGAACATGCTGAACAGTTTGGATGTTCATTTGAGAACCCCAAAGACCATGCTTTAGTTTAAGGACCAAGAGCTAGAGTAAAGGCCATGCCCTAGGACCAAAGAGAAAACCAAAAGAAATTCTCCCAAACAAAATTAAAACTAAACTTGATAGGAACAAGGGGCTTTACTAGTAATTTAATCAACTACTGGGGGAAAAAACTCAAATACTTTAAAAAGAATGCAACAAAATCTAGCCTCCCTACAATGTATTACTCATGTCTATCATACATAAAAAATTACTACACTTGCAAAGATGAAGGAATATGAGATACATAATCTAGAGAAAAAGTCAATAAGAAAAGACCCCAAGAGGACCTAGATGCTGGAATTAGCAGGAAAGAATTTAACCCAACTACTATTATCAACAGGTTCAAGGACTTAAAGGAAAAATGGAGATAATGAGGGAACATCTCAGCAGAGAAATGGAAAACATAAACAATGGAATTTATAGAACAGATAAATACAATATCTGAAATGAAAAATTAATTAAATAAAGTTAACAAAAGATCAAAGAGTAGAGTATAAAACTTAAACTTGAAAGATCAATAAAAAATTATCTAAATTGCAAAACAAAGAAATAAAAATGGGAAAAAACATGAACAGAGTCTTCATGTCCCACGGGACAATATCAAATTGTCACATACCTGTAATAGGAGCCCAGAAGGAGAGGAGAGGATAATGGGATAGAAAAACTATGTGAAGAAAAATAAGGGCCAAAATTTCCCAAATTTGGCAGAAAGCATCACCCTACAGATCCACGAAGCTCAGCAAATTTCAAGTAATAAATACAAACACATACACATGTACACACCTAGGAACATAATATTCGAAGTGCTAAAAACAATGGATAAAGAGAAAATCTAAACAGCAGCCAGAGGAAAACAAGACACATTATATACAGGGGGAAAAGATACAGTGACAACTCACTTCTCATCAGAAACAGGTGTCAGAAGACATGGGAGCAAGATCTTTAAAGTGCTGAAATAGAGAAAGTATCCAGAATTCTATCCAGTGAAAATATCCTTAGAAAATGAGAGTAAAACAGTCATGTTCAGCTACACGGAAGTTAAGGAGTGTTCGTTCACTGCCAGCCACAAGAAACGCTAAAAGGAAATTCTCCTGGCTGAAGAGAAATGATACCAGATGGAACTCAGATATGCAGCAAGGAATGAAGAGCATTAGAAATGATAAATATCTAGATAAATATTTTTAAAATTATTTTTAAATACAATGTTATATGTTAATTACATCTCTATAACTGGAAACACTATCTTTTATATTTTCTTAAAAAGATAACTGACTGTTTACAGCAAAAACAGTAACATTGTATGTATTATGAGGTGTGTATATACAAGGGCTGTCCAGAAAGTATCCAGCCATATAATTTGAAAAATAGAGGCATTCATGGCTGGATTTTTTCCAGACATATCCTTGTACACTTGAAAGATAAGACTAGGGAGAATACTGGAGGAGTAAATGGCATTATATTGTTGTAAGATTCTTACATTTTACATGAAATAGTACAATATTAAATTGTTTTTAAATGACCACAATTAAAAGTATTAGAAGAAATTTTAGGAAAACATTTATAAAACTTTGGGTGAGAGAAGCCTTCCAAAATAAGACATACCCAAGGTCCTTAAAGGAAATGACTGGCAAATTTAACTTAACATAACTTTTTTTGACCTGCAGAAGACACCAAAAACAAAGTAAGAAATAAATGACCAACTGGTAAAAAATATTTACAACACATACGAAAGACAAAGGTTTACATTCTTACTACCCCAAAAAACAGCCTATATAATTGTTGTGAAAAAAAGATAAACAATTCAACAGAGATGTGGGCAAAGGATATGAACAGGCAATTCCAAGAAGAGGAAACCCAAATGGTCAGTAAACATGAAAAACTACTTACTGTGTCTACTGACTGGGAAAATTCCAATGACAGACACAATGAGATAGCACTTTGTCCCTATCGTATTGATAAAAATAGAGAAGTGACATCCACCTAAGTCATAGCGCTGACAGTGCCAGCAACAAAGCCTTAAGCCACTACACCACCAGAGAACTCCCCCAGAATTGTCAAAGTTATTAAAAACAGAAAGTCTGAGAAACAAACAAGAGGAGCCTAAGGCAAAATAACAATTAACTGCAATGTAGTATCCTGGATGGGATCTAGAGCATTAGGTAAAAACTAAGGAAATATCTTAAATTATTGATGTTAGTTAATAATAATTTACCAATACTGTTCATTAATTGTAATAAATGTACAATACTAATGTAAGATGTTAATAATAGAAAAAACTGGATATAGGGTATATGGAAACTCTCTATACTATCTCCTGAAATTTTCTATAAATCTTAAATGGTCCTAAAAATTAAAGTCTATTTTTCAAAAATCCTACATATGCATGTACTTTATTTATCCATTGATATGTAGATGAGTGGGAAAAGGAGTAGGATTATATATGCAAACTCTGGTCACATTAAGGGAGTGGAAACAGAGGCAGGTAGGAAGAGATTATTAAGATAGTTTCACCTGTTAAGACAAGTCTGTAAGGAGTATTACTTCTGAAATTTAAAAACATATGTATATTAAAAATTAGTAGTACAAGTACCAATGGCATATAAGTGAACACACCATAACACATCAGTTAAAATAAGAGGAATTTTCACTTGATGCCTCTATGGAGGGTCCCATGTTGCCTTTTTGTGCCAAGTGTGAAATCACATGATTATCATATGACAATTCTCTTTTCCAAATCTATCTCAATAGGAATGCAATGCTTCACTGAGTCTAGAGTCATGAAATGGAAGGCATCCCCGGTGAAGGTGGGATTCTTCAGTTCTTTTTGGCTTTTTATTATTTTATTTTACTTATAATTGTTAAAATTATGTTTAAATTATTATTACTAAAAATATCTCCTTATGATTGCAAATTGGTGCAGCCACTATGGAAAACAGTATAGAAGTTCCTCAAAAATTAAAAATAGAACTAGACCCAACAATCTCACTCACTTCTTGATATTTATCTGAAAAAATGAAAAACACTAATTTGAAAAGGTATATGCATTCCTATGTCCATTGTAGCATTATTTACAATAGCCAAGCTGTGGAACCTAAATGTCCATCAATAGACTACTGGATAATGAAGAAGTGGTACATATATACAATGGAATATTACTTGGCCATTAAAAAGAATGAAATCTTACTATTTCCAACAACATGGATGGACTGAAAGGGTATTATGTTAAGTGAAATAAGTCAGACAGAGAAAGACAAATACCATATGATTTCACTTATATGTGGAATCTAAAAAACAAAATAAACAAATAAAACAGAAACAAATTCATAGATGCAGAGAACAAACTGATGGTTGTCAGGCAGAAGGGTGAAAAAGGTGAAGAGGAGTTCCCTGATGGTGTAGTGGCTTAAGGCTTCGGCGTTGGCACTGTCATCGCTGCGGTCTGGGTTCGATTCCCAGTCAGGGAGCTACCCACATACCAAAAAACAAAAATAAATAAATAATAGATTAAAAAAAAAAAAAAGAAAGAAAGAAAAAGGTGAAGAGTTTAAGGAGCATAAATCAGCAGTTACAAAATAGTCACAGGGACATAAAGTACAGCATAGAAAATATAGGCAATAATATTGTAATAATATTGTGCCAAGGGGATACCAGCCTTATTGGGGGGATCACTCTAACCACTATGCTGTACACCTGAAACTAATATAATATTGAATGTCAAGTGTAATTGAAAAATAAAAAAATGATTTAAAAAAACAGAGAAGAAATCAATCTTTCTATTAAAGGTAAGATATACGCATGTACGTAAAAAAAAAGTCTCCTTGAAGACAGTTTGAAGCATACAAAAAGTATAAAGAAAACAAGATAAAACACCTACAGTCCCACCATCCACTATCATTATTTTTGCGTTATCCCTTCTATTTCAGTGCACATGTAGTAGTTTATATTTAAATTTTTTTCCTATTACAAAAGTAACACATATTCAATACAAAAACTTTAGAAAACGTAGATATACAAAAAAATGAAAATCACATATAATCCCATCACTGTTAGCATTTATACATGGATTCTGCAGACATTTTTCTCTGCATTTACTTTTTTTCTAGGTGAACTTAGGGATCATTCTTTATATCAAGTTTTGTAGCCTTTATTTCCTTGAACTCAATATTATGAGCACTTTTTCTCTTCATGAACAATTTAGAATCCCTGTGAGGAAATACTTCTGGAGTTTAACTTTCATTCAGACACACATTCAAGGGCTGTCCGGAAAGTATCCAGCCATGTAATATGAAAAATAGAGGCATTTATGGCTGGATTTTTTCCAGACAGCCCTTGTATATTTACAAAACACCTGCTCTGTGCTACAACCCCCAATCAACCCGACATATTGCCTGGTCTGGTAGACTTTACACTCTGGTGGGGAAGGCAGGACAAACAACAAACCCACAAACCATTATATTATCACAATTTGGAGAAAGTGTTATGAAGCAGATCAAGAGGGTGTAGCAATAAAAATAATATTGGGGGGCCTCTATAAGTAAGGGGCATTTAAGCTGAGACCTGAGTCCAAGAGGAGGTCAGGGAAATAATCTTACAAGTGTAGCTGCAACCTGGTTAGATATTTAATCCAAGGTCCCACCAAACCAGTGTTATCACTGGAGCCAGAACACATCTGCTACTTCCCCATTCAAAACTCTCCTCCTTTGCCTGCTGCCCACCTAGTGTGGGCTCCACTGAGCTGAGGCGGGGACAGCCATGGCTCGTGTGCAACCAATGTAGCCCCACAGGACCCCTCACCCTGAAGGGCCTTCTGCTTTCTGTCACTGTCTAGGAATTCTTCATAATTTTATCTTTGAACTGATGTTTTGCAAGTGAAGTCCCATGACACAATAGAGCAGAGGAGATAAATATGGCATTAACATGCTTACATATAAGCATACATACTTATGAGTATAGTTGGAGAATGGTCATAGCATTTTTGATGCCTCATGAGCACAGAATTCCAGTGGATGCACCCTACATGGAAGCTCAGCAAAGACCCAAAGCAAGTATAAGGTAAATGGGTTATGGGTTATGCTAAGCCTGAGTTAAATGGGGCCACAGCCTGAGAGGCCAGGCCTTCTGTTTGAATCAGCACTTGTCTGCACACAGAAAGAAGGCACTAATGTTCTAAGCAACACGAACGATCAAAAATCCTATCATATTCTGTCTTATTCAAGTGCCTTCTCTGTGTTAGCCAACTACTTATGATGAAAATGATGACAAAAGGGAAGGGAAAGATAGGGCAACCCATAGTTGCTTTTTCTTTTAGTCTTTCGTTTTGTGCAACATTTCCACTGGGGTAGCAAGAACGAAATACAAATGCATGTACAAGTCACAATATGCAAATTGTGTGAATTTGGTTATTCTACAAATGAAATTAAATTCACTTATACTTTTTGCACTTAAAACTGGCAATGCACAATATAAACACAAGCGGTCGAATTCAGGCTAATAATTTACCATTTTATTTTTTCTTCCCTTAGAATGACGTTAAATAGCAAATAAGTAGCAAATTAAAAAAGAAAACAAGAACATGACAAGTTGAAACTGCAGAAAAAAGGAAAAAGCTTTACACATTATTACTTTCAACAGCATTTCCCCTCTGCTTTGTGCACAAGGGGCCTCACATTTTCATTTTGCATGGGATCCCACAAATTATACCCAGCCCTGCGGGCAGCCAAGAGAGAAATCCTGGGATCTCTGCTTCTGAGTGAGGCCCTCGGGGTAAAAGAGGAGAAACCCCGCTGAAAACAGCAGCACCATTTATTTAGTTTTAGACCAGGATGACATTAGCAGCAACACGTGCCTGGACGAGTTAAAAGCTGATACCTGTTGTTTTTTCTTAATTTGCCTTGTCCATTCTGTTCTAGAGTTTTAAAAATTGGTTCCAAAAATCAAGAGAAACACAAGTTCTCAGTACTTAATTCAGACAACATCTAATGAAGTAATATGTGAAAATTTCCTTTTGCTGCTCACTGAAGTCCCACGCTCTTCCCTGAAGTAACAGCCGCTAGTCTGTGGCTCTGTGCTCTTTTCTAGGGAGGCGACACCTGAGGCTTGGAGAGAGGAGGTGTGCCGTCCACCATGACAAAGCCGGTAAATGGAAGAATCGGGACTTGCCTCCCACATTGAATGAGTCCCCTTCATGCCTTCAGCAGAACCATTAATGACACGACAAGCCAAGGCAGACACTGGAGAGCATCACGAGTGCGTCTGGCCCAGATTCCACTCCATAATGACAGGCCTCCGAGGCTGCTTGGGAAATCCCAACCGGATATTAATTTCCCCGCTGTCAATGACCTTCATAATATTTTTGTTTTAAAAACTGATGATTTAGAGTAAGGAGATCAAGTACATTATTAGTTCCTGTGATCTCAACTCTCAGATGAATTCCTGTAATTTAGTGCCTCCTAATGCAGTCAGATGGAAGTTCCAAAGCAGGCTATGTTGGCAATAACAGATTTCTAAGTGAACTTGACTGACAGAAACACAATATTGGGGGCAGGGGTGGGATCTACTGAGCAGAGATGGTATCTGATCATCTTTGGTTGGGTCAGGGCCTGGCACAGTGTCTAGCTCAAAGTAAATGCTCCATATGCTGGTCAAACTGAATTAATCAGTGTGCACAAAGGTTTCTAATCCTGATGGCCTTAAAAGGGAAAGACACCCCAGTTTTGGGGGGCGTCAGTGGAAGATAGTGAAGCTAGCCCCCATTTATGAAGATGCTTTCAAACTGAGCAGCCATAAAGTGATGCACACATAATTACTCCAAAAAGACCCCTCATTTTGTGAGGTATCTGTCCAGTTCCTAACAATCCACATTTTCTGAGAACTGTCCACTTCTCACAGTGGGCCAGGGCAGCCATTTGGTAGGACAAGACCCTTCCCTTTCTCCTGGCCACAGAGGATGGTACCAGGGTAGATAAGGGACCTGAGTTGGGCTCATCCAATTCTCTCACCAAAGGATTCGGTATTGGGGCTCAGCAGTTCTAGTCTTCTCCTAGTGTGACTGGGATGAGGAACATGACACAATGTGGCGTCCATGGTGTGGCTATCCTTCGCCGTGTGTCTGGGTAGACGGAGAAAGCCAATCTGTAGAGGGCAACATGGATCAGGGAAAAGAGGAATGAAGGTTGGCTCCTGGTGGCTGTGTTTGTGCCATGTGATCCTGTCTTTGACCATAACTGACTGGACCTGTGTGGCAGCAGACCCCAGGTCTGGCCAGTCAGCCCATCGCCCAGGAATTTGGTGAGAGATCAGGTCTTTCTGTGTGCCTGGAACTACATATGTGACACTGGGGAGCTGGGGAGCAGACCTGTCTATTCTCCATGCAGACCAGAGAAGCTGGTCTGCACCCTGGGAAAAACACATTGGAGACAAATTAGAGAGAGATAGGATTTCCTTCATCCCCAAAGTGCTCTTCATCCTTCTGGGCCTACTGGCATTCCTGCTTGTGGGCTCCAGAGAACACTGTGGGGTTCTATTTGTTGGTTTATTTGTTAAAATCTGTGGGGTTTTATTTGTTGGTTTATTTGTTTTTACAGAGCTTGAGTTAATTTTGTTACTTGCAACCCAAAGAGCTCTAACTGAGCCTCAGGACTCCCATCTCCGGCCCATATCTCATCCCAGGCTTCCTGAGGCCCCAGTAAGATGTGACAGCGGGTTCAGTGAGATGTGACAGTGTCCTTCTGGTAAATTCATTCTCTGCCCATGTAAGCTAGTTTGAATAGGTCTTTGCAAAAATCTTTGACTAAAACAGCACATGCATGTATGTATGTGGAAGTCCACGTTGGACCAAGCTCCCCCAGCCCTATTCGAGATGTCGCTTGGTGACTTGGTTTTTACTGGTCTCTCTGCCACTTGCCCAATCTTTAGATGCCATATGTGTGTGGCTAGGAGAATGCAGGAAGTGACAGGGGGTTCCCCGTAAGGAAGCAAAGAACAGAACTTGAGAGGATCTGGGTTTCAGTCTTAACTGCCTGCCTTAGCTTCAGACTTTGAACAAATTATACACCACACTTTAACCTCAGCCTGAGCATCTCTAAAATGGGAATAATAGTCCTCACTTTCCTGATCACCCAAAACTGCTGGGTGGTTAAAAAGTATAAGGGATTCAACAGTGTGAAAAACTGTTATTTTATGATGACTACAAAGTGAAGACATGGTTATGTAGAAAATTCTGAAAATGAAGAATAACAAGAAAAGGGAAGGAGAAAAAATTCACCTGTAATTCTGCCCCCCACTAAGTGCCACTTGCTTCTGTGTGTACTTTCTTTTTTCCTGCCCCAACTGGGATCCTAATGTTTTGTTGCAGCAGGATCTCTATTAGCTCAACGACGATTTGTGACGATTTTTCCAAATTCTTCCACTTCATTTTGAATGAATGGCTGTATAGTATTTCATCCCAGACGTGAATCTTAATTTTCACAACTGTTCCTTGTTCGTTGCAAGAGCACGTACTGGACACCGTAGCAGTTTAAGGAAGGGAGAGGTCAAAGATACTGGGGGAAAGAGCTAGAGATCAAGAAAGACTTCATTCCATTGGAACTTCAAATGTATCTGTGAGTGTACTACCTAGTCAAATGAATTGATAGATGAAAGTCTCCACACAGGAGTTGAAACCTGAGCTGACTATTGAAAACAAGCAGGATGTTTTTTTAGAAGAGGAAAAAATGTAGGGAAAGGGGAATTCCTAACGTAAGAAGCCAAGTGAAGGTGTACAGGCAAGATACACAATGGATTATGGAGCAAATTTATTTATCTAGAAAAAGGCCCAGTGAGTGCCAAGTCAGGATCTGAACCCAGGCCCACCTGGTTCCTAAATGCTCACCAGTAGCCAGTGTCTCTTTAGCAGGCACCACAGTCCTCCTGGATTTGGGGCAGATTTCTTCCCATTCTGGGTCTGTAAAGTGGAGGAATTTAACTAGATGATGCCTAAAGTTCAGTCCAGGCTTACTTCCTGTGAATCCAAGTACAATATGTTTGTCAGCCACCGGGATCTGGTCGGTCAGATGAGCCTGCCAAAGGTGGGGCCAATGCAGCTCTGAGTTTCTGGGAAGCTTTGTGGGACTGGTTTTGAAGCCCAGGCCCCATCTCAGAGTGCTTCCGTGGTGGGGGTACAGCCTGCAGCCTCAAAGCATTTGACCTCGCTGCCCAAGGTCGTATATTCCATTCCGTTGACAGAGAAAGGCCCACCCGGGAATTCTGGGAGCAATTTCCAGGCACATAAAAAGGCAAACTGTGAGTCAGAGGACTCCTCTGAGAGGAGCCATTCCAGGGATGATAAACTGGGCCCACTGGCCTGTTCCATTTGGCCAGCACATTTATTGAAAAGTTTGGACTAGATACTGAACATTTAAAAATGGGAGATTTCCAGATTTCTAGATGCTCATGAAAAATGGGAAGACCTGAGAGCACGGGGCCCACATTCCCACGATGAGCTGGACTCTGGCTGCCCCTTCGCTGTGTGGTCTCCCTCAGCCCCAGAGCTCCCATTCAGCTCACACACCTCACCAAGTTACCCTGGGCCCTGGAGGCACTTGAGTTTGAGACCCTTGATCTAGGTCAACTCTCTCATTTTACAAGTGAGGAAACTGAATCCTAGAGACAGGAAGGGACTTAACTAGGGTCACAAAGACTGGAGAGTCCAGCTAGTTTCCAAGGTCCAACTCCCAGTCCTGCGCTTCTTTCGGACCATAAGCCAGAGACAAGAAAACTAGGACTTTTCTTACCTGAGGTAAAAGCTGAAAGCCAGCTGTATGCCAGGGGCCTCACACAGAATGGGACAGCAGTTCCCTTGGGGCTGCTGCCTCCAGAATCTCCAGTAACCTGCCTCCCCACCCGTCCCCCTCCCTCCTCCTCCTCTCCTCTCCTCCCTCCCCCAACCCCAGCGGGCTTGGGAATCACCTGGCACTGGAATGTGCTACACTCTTACTCAGAAAGGTTCAGCTGCCAGAAGAGAAATACCCTGGGGCCTTTCTTCTTTACCGCTCAGAATTTGGCTGTGGCTTCCTGCAGGAAGCCTGCCCCATCTTCGTTCCAGCATCCCTAATATGATCTAATTCTGATGCTTCCCTAATCACAGCATTTAACACTGAATTTCAAACAGAACAACAACAAAATAGTTACCATTTGCTTAAGCATTAACAATGTGCATAATAACATTCTCATTAAGCTCTGTAAGAACCTCTTAGGCCTGGGAAGTAAAGTAAATATCCCTCATATCTTCTAGCTTGGAAGTAGGGGTCAGACCTTGTCTGACACAAAGCTGATGCTCTTCCTACTGTGTGTACCTCAGTTATTAGACAAGGATTTTCAGAATCAAGTGAGACCCAAAGTCCTGAGGAAGTGGATTTACTTCATCCCCTTGACTTTCCAGTCTCTGTCAGGTCTTCACAGAAGTAAAGTAGGAAGTAGGAAGTCACCCTAGGAGGGAACCCCAAGGGACTAGGCCAGGAGGGTGGCTTCCCTGGGCCACACTGGAAGAATTGTCCTGGGCCACACATAAAATATACTAACACTAACAATAGCCGATGAGCTAAAAATAAAGTATCCAAAAAAAAAAAAAATCTCATAATGTTTTAAGCATTCAAAGCCATCCTGGGCTGCAGGTTGGACATGCCTGGACTGGGCAGTGCTTTGTAAATATGGACCATGAATTGAATCGCAAACTTCTGCATCTAGCCACACCTACCCCTCACCCCAGCCTGGGACTGAAGTGAATGACCACTGACTAGCTTGAAACGACACCCCAACTTCCTGAGCCAGAATGGAACCAAGGCTCATTTAGCTAAACTCCAGTAATTTATATAATAATTCTAATTTAAAGTCAAAGTTTTGGACTTCTGGATGACTTTCTGTTGTTTTAAGCCCTCGGGCTAAAATCTATCTGCCACCTCCAACAGAAAACTCCTTGTGAAAACATGGGCCCCATAACCTGCCTCCCTCTATTTCTAGTCCAGCCTATAAAATCTGATGATTGTTTTATAACTTCTGCTATATTTGATGTGCAAAGATGTCCCTCTCAATGCTGACTATAATAGCAAAGAAAAAGAAAAAGAACACAACCTAAATATCCAATATAGAAAACTGATTAAAGAATCAAGGTATAAGCATCCACCCAGTAGGAAATCTCTGCAGCAGTGAAAATAACGTCTACTTACTTTATTTTTAATGTTCATGTAATGACTTGAAAAGTACTCATGATATTATAGATTCTTCATTGCTTTTCAAATTTCAAAAGTAATCCCTTTTCATTATAAAAATAAAACACTACAGAAGTGCTTAATGAAGGTAAAAAGGGAAGCTGCCCACAAACATACCTACCTCCAGTCGCAGTGTTAACGGGGAGTATGTCCATGATATTATTGTATTCTTCATGTATACAAATGTATTCTTCAATGTACCTTGAAGAAACAGGATAAAATGGTGTGTTTATTAATACTTTTATACCAAAAAGAAAAAAAAGGATATTTGTACCCCGTGTTCATAGCAGCATTATTCACAACAGCTAAATTGTGGAAGCAATCTAAATGCTGATCAGTGAATAAATGGGTAAGCAAAACATGGCTTATAGATATAATGGAGTATTATTCAGTCTTAAAAAGGAAGGAAGTTCTGACATATGCTACAACATGGATGAAACTTAAGGGTACTACGCTAAGTGAATAAACAAATACTGAATGATTCCACTTATCATTCAGGTACTTAGTCAAAATCATAGAGACAAGACAGTAGAATGGTGGTTGTCAGGGCTTGTGGAGAGGAGGAAATGGGAGTTACTATTTAATGGGAATAGGAAGTTGCAGTTTTACAAGACGAAGAGAGACCTAGAGGTGAGTGTCGATGATGGTTGTACATCATGAATGTATTCAAAACCATTGAGCTGTACACTTAAAAGTGGCTAGCATGATAAATTTTATGTGATGTATATTTCACCACAATAAAAAAAAAAATGGGAGAAAAAAGGCCAGTCAGAAATACATCAACATTTTAGTGACTTCTGTTTGGGTGGTTGGAGTTGTGGGTTTTCTTTTTCCTTCTGCTTTTCTTCATTTATCAAACAGTTCTTCATGGAGAAAATAAACATTAACAATAAAAATGATAGAATTAAAAAAATTTTTTTTTTATCTTACTTAACCCAAGATCCTATTTGTGTACAATTTGGCTGCATCCAAACCAGGCTAACCAACCCCGAAGCTCGCCGTAATAATGAGAGCTACCATTTTGGAGCCAGCTCAGAAATAAGGAAGCAAAGGCTCAGAGAAGGGCAGGGCTCTGTAAAAAGCCTGAGATAGAGACTCACAGCAACATCCACAAGAGGTCATTTTTGCCCACATCTTGTGGTCTCTCCATCAAATTCAAATCAGTTCAACAAACATGAAATGTATTGAGTACTGATGATACACACCAGACTCAGTGTCCTGTGCCTACGGCTGGTGGACAGGAGTGAGCCAAGGACCATTCTGCCTTCTCAGAGGCTGGTTGTACTGACACAAAGTGCCTACAAGGAACCAATGGTTGGACTACACATGACCCCCGATCTTCAGCTAAAAGGTTAAGTCAACCCAAGCACCAGCATCTTTGTTAACGCAACTGACCCCTGCTGTTGGACATTTAGATGGTTTTCAGTTTTCAAGATTAGAAACGGGACTCCAGCGAACATTCTGGAACCTACATCTTAGAGCACAGCTGTGCTTACTTCATCAGATTCCTACCAATGAAATTGCTGGGTCAAAGGGTCTAAGTGCATTTCCCAGGCTTTTAAAACATATTGCCATGGGAGTTCCCTGCTGGTGTAGTGGCTTAAGGCTTCGGCGCTGGCGCTGTCAGCGCTGCGGCCTGGGTTCGATTCCCAGTCAGGGAGCTACCCACATACCAAAAAGCAAAAAACAAAACAAAAACAACACAAAAACCAAACATATTGCCAGGTCACTTTCCAGAACGTTGCACCAAAAGGTGCTCTCCCAGCAGCAGTGTGAGAGCACCAAGTCCTTCCAGGCCTTTGCTAGCCATAATGACAGTTAACAAAATATTTGACAGTTTGATGGCTAAAAATGATTTTTTTTAATGTATCCACTCAACAAATATTCATGAGTGCCACGCGCCATGCTGGGCAATGGAGACGCTGTGGAGATAAGATATTTAGGGGTCTCTGCCATTGGAGCCTCTGTCTAGTGAGAAAGAAGACAAAGAGATCATTGTTACCTAGAGGAGTAGTGGTGTCAGAGCTCCTGTGAAAGAGGCAAGGAGAGGCTTAGGGCATTATTGGGAACTTAACAGAGGGACCTAACTAGGCTGACCAGGTGTACCATTATAATTGGGACAGAACACAATGGTACTGTCGGTTTCAAATGGTTTGTAGGGTCGGCCTTGTCTCACAGGGCTAAATTCAAGTTGTCAGTAGGCTGACCAGACATACTGTTTGAAACGGGACAGGACCGTTGTTTAAAACAGTACATCCGGACAGCCTAGACCTAACTACTGAGGGTCTCTGGGGCGGCTTCTTTGAAGAAGTTGCATTCAGAGACCAATTAGTACCTTGGAAACAGTATTTGGTTTTTATAGGCCATTTGCATTTCCTCTTCCGTTAGTTGCTTGCCTGTGTCCTTTTTACATTTTTTCTTTTAAGGCATCTTTAAAAAAACTTTTTTTAAATCGAGGTAAAATTCACATAACATAAAAATCACCATGTTAACCATTTTAAAGTGTAAAATTCAGTGGCATGTACTAAATGCCACTGAATTTTACACTTTAAAATGGTTAACACTGTTTGTGCAGTGGGGAGTCCTCTTTTTAAGTTAGTTATTTTGAAAACTTTCAAATTCACAAAATATTTAAAAAGCAATGAAACAAAACAACACCTGATTTGGGGGATGTTTAGTTTTTCATCGATCTTTAAGGACTCTTTCTATGTTAAGGATACTGATTTTTCTGTCATATGTAGCAATTTTCTTCGGTTGGCCCTGTGTGCATGCGTGTGCACAGCATAGTTCATCATCTGCTGTTTCTTGCCTCCATCCATGTCACCGTGGCACCTTAATTCTCCTTCAGTTAACCAAGGACCAAAAAAAAGAAGAAGAAAAGAAAATCCTCATATATTTGTGTATTGAAAATATACAACATGGGCTTCCCTAGTGGTGTAGCGGCGAGCCTTCAGTGCTCTCTATGCCAGGGCCTGGGTTCGATTCCCAGCTAGGGAACCACCAAAAAACAACAACAACGAAAGAAAATATACAACAATTTCATATGAGAATTTTTTTGTTCCTGATTAACTGAAAGAGAGAAAGAGAAAGTTAAGGTCCTGCTGGTGATACAGAAGCAGGAAACATGGCCGATGATAAACCATGGCCCACAGCGTCTCTCTGTCAGCCCCTGAAGACCACAGCACAGACTGGCAGAGATAAGCTGGGTTGTGTGGGGAGGCAGGAACTCCTGAGCATGTGACTCTTGCAGGATCCTCCATGAAGCTTAAAGAGCTGAGCCTCCAGAACAGGCAGATGATTTGCATACTCTCTCCAGCCACAAAGGAAACTTATTTATTTTCAGGAAGAAAAAAAAAAGGTGCAGGGTTCAGTGTGAAGAGTCTGTCCGTTGGAATGAAGGACTGTGCCTCACCCCACCACTGTGCAGGCTTGGATGAACCACCTACCTTCCTCATTACCCTCAGAGCAAGGCTAGGGGCACTAAATGAACTTCTGGCACAGTTCACCCAGAGCTCCACTGTCAGCAAGGGGCAGAGATGGAATCTGAGTGTTGTCTATCTGGCTCTAAAACCTGAATGCTGTTCCTACCCACAGTGTTATGTTTGCTCAATGAATGATCATGCCGCTGTGGTTATTAGGGAGCCAAACACGGCCCAGCATTGAAGAGAGTAAGGGGGAGGTGGGTTGGCTTCATATATCTTCTAAGCAAGCCTGATGAAGGCAAGTGGGCTAGTTTCTTGTTGTCTGGCAGAAATGAGGGTGCTCCTCTGCGATGCTTCCCTCCATCCTGACCTCCGGTGGGGTCTCTGGCTCATGGCCAATCACTCAACAAAACCTGGCAGCCTGGGTTCCTGTGGGGTAGTAGGCCCCAGGAGCAAGCTGAGGTCCAGGTGCCACTCTGTCTTCCACACACTTTGAGCCAACCCTTTCCCTTTCTCACCTGGCCATTCCTCAGTTCGCTCATCTGAAAAATGAGAATCCCAGAGTAGGTCCCTCATCGGAGTGGCTTGAGGATTACAGAGGGTAAACCAAGAACACTCTCAGTACCATGGCTAGCTAGCGTCATTAGTGTTCAACAAATGCTCGCGATTATCGTCAATGCCCTTGGGGAACTCCGAATTGGTGTTGGAAGAAAAATACATTGTTATGAAACAAGATTATAAATCAGTATAGAAAAGAGGACCTGATTATGTTAAAAAAAAAACATTATTCAGATGTAGAAAGGGCAAAGGACCAGAAGGAAATATTGGCAGCACTTAACCAATCCTTGGTGGTGAAATTATAGGGAAAACTTAATTTTTCCTCGTGTTTTCGTGTATTTCCCACATTTTCTGCAATGCACATATCACTTATTCAATCAGGAAAGATAAATATATAGAAAGATGAGAGCTAAGAGGAGCTATCACTTAGATCTGGGATGCCCAGGCAAAGTGGGATTTGAGCAGGGCCTCCAAAGATAGGGACATTTGAAGAATTGGGAAGGGAAGACAGGAGAAGACTTTTTTATTTCCTCATTTTTTTGTGTGCCTCCTCCCCTCAGCTGTGGACTTCCTGAGGGCATAGTCCAGGGTCTAGCTTGTTCACTGCTATATCCCTAGCATTTAAAAACTGAAAAAACAAACAAACAAACAAAAAACCAAAAACCCTCAAAAAACCTGTTGCTTAGTAGGTGCTCAATAAAATACAGATCTAAAGATCGAATAACCTTGACGGTTCCACTTAGCCTGGGAGACAAGGATGCTTTCAGTTTGCTGTCCAGCTGGTACACTGCCAAGATGGAGGTGTGTGGTTTCCATAACAACAGAAGAGAACTGGCCAGGCCAGCAACAGGAGACAGACACAGGGATTGTGAGCTCTGCATCTTTTCAAGGTGCAGCCTGGAAACTGGGAACATGGTGGTAGGCTCTTTCAACAGGTGTTGAGGGAAAAGAAGGAACTGCATAAATACGGTTAAGTCAGTTGTTGACCGGACAGTTTTGTCAAATCAATTAGTAAATGTTGAGGCAGATAGTTCGGATCTTTGAAGGAGGGTGGGAATCTCTTAGTGGAGGGCCAAGAACTCAGGAAATTTTGGTTCTATTCTGGACCCTGCCGTGACCGTGGATAAATTATTTAATCTCTCTGGGCCTCAGCATGCTCATTCGTAAAATGGGAGGTTAAATTAGCTCTAAAATTACTTACAAAAAGGCCTGTTGGTGGAAATGTAAAATGGTGCAGCTGCTGGGGAAAACAGTTTGGCAGCTCCTCAAAAAGTTAAACATAGAAATCTCACATGACCCAGCAATTCCACTTGTAGGTAATATGGCCAAGAGAACTGAAAACAGGTACTGAAACAAATACTTGTACCCGAATGTTCATAGCAGCACGATTCCTAATAGCCAAAAGGCCATGAATGGATAAAGAAAAGGTGGTATATCCATACAATGGAATTCAGTTGCAAAAAGAAATGAACTACTGATACCTCAAAAAAAGTATGGTAAGTGAAAAGAAGCCTGATTCGAAAATTCAAATATTGTATGATTCCATTTATATTAAATCTCTAGAACAAGTAAATCCACAGAGACAGAATGCAGACTGGTGGTTGCCAGGGGCTGGAGGAGGAGGGGAGTGAGGAGTGACTGCCTAACGCATACAAAATTTCCTTTTGGGGTAATGAAAATGTTTTGGAACTCGACAGAGGTATTGCTTGCACCACATTATGAATATAATACCTGCTACTGAATTACACACTGAAATAGTTAAGTTTTATGTGAATTTCACTTCAATCACACACACACACACACACACACACACACACACAAAAGGAAGCTGTAAGCACGCATGCCTTACAGCCCAAAATTACAGAATGAAAACCTGGGAGCCTAAGAGATGGGCAAGGCTGAAGTTCAAGTTATGAAGTTGAGAGACCATGACCAGTCTCCCACACAATTACACTGCCAATGTGACATGCATCAGGGGTCAGAACTACAATCTGGATTTGTCTCTGACCACTTCACCATGGTGGCATTCTGGGCCACTCACTCAAGCTGAGCCTTAGGCTTCTTATCTGCAGAATGGGGCTGATGCATCTACCCTGTTTCCCTCAAGAGTGGAACTATGGATGGGGGTCCTGAGAGCACTTTGTGAACCCATCTTCATACGGTGAACCTTCTGCGATGAATCCAGTCACAGCACTGTTTCCTAAGCACACCAGATTGAGAGCCAGTTTCTGCTTCAAATGAAGCCACTCAGCGGGTTCAGAATCCACTGATAAGGAAGGGGCTGCACTTGGCTTAACCAGTTGGATTCCTGGCTCTACCACTATCTATCTGTGTGACCTTGGGCAAGTCACTCATGTCAGCTTCTTCAGTGGTCACAGAATGGGAGTAGCTGTATACTACCTTGGAGACAGGATGTACCTACGTATGTCATAGGCACTCAACAATCAGATCCCTGTCTTCTTTGTGGCAGCTCCCAGCAGCACTCTGGAACACAAAACATTGCTGGCTCCAGAATCTGCCCAAGAATCTCTGGGCTCTGGTTCAGGGAGGTTAAGGTACTAGCCCCAGATGACACAGCTAGTTTGGTTTTAGAACACAGGTAGCCTGACACAGCTTTCAGGGAACTTTATTCAAGCCTCTAAGCTGCATTTGTTCTCTCCAACAGGCATTTGGCACCTACTACGCCTAGAAAAGGCGTAGGTGTGTAACAGAGACCCAGCCCAGAATTAAGTGCTGTGCACAAACGACCTTCAAATGCTCAACACTTCATTAAACAGGTGCTGCTGTCCTCGGTGCACGTTAGGAAAACTGTAACCGAGAGGCTCACGAAGACCAAGTAACTGGCACCAGTTTTCAAATTCGAACTCGGATCCTCCCGTGGCGCCATGCGTGGAATCGTCGAAGGCTAGCGTGGCTTGGCGCAAGGAAGACGCGCAGCGGTGGGAATCTCGAGTGGAGTTGGAAGCCAGGCCGTTCATTTGCATGCTAATACCCAGAATGTTTCCCCCCCACCCCCCACGCCTGATCCCCACCCCACCCCCACCCCTCGCACACGGCTTTTCTTAGTGGAAGCGCTCAGTTTGGAACCGTGGAAAGTTTGGAACACATACTTCGCTCCCTCTTTGCAACTGTGGGAACTTCCTGCCCGCACACGCGGTACCTCTCTGCCCAACAGCGGTCGCCAGCGCTTCCCAGGCTGGCGAACCTCGGTGTCCAACCAGCGCGCAGGAGCATCCCCGGGCTAGCCAGGACAAAGCGCCCAGGCCTGCCCGCGGGGCCGATGGCCTGAGCGCTTGGCGACTCGCTGGGCTGCGGACGCTAGGGATGCTCCCGGCCTGAGGAGGCCGAAGGGCGCTCCCCAGACGCTCCAGCACCCTCACTTCCCTGGGGGCTGCGGGGGAGCGCACCGATCCCCTGCTCCTGTCCATCGCCCTTGCCTCTATGTTGTCGTCTCCCAGAGCTGTTGACTTTCTGCTCCCCGGGGCACAAAGCTGGGCGTGTGGTGGTTTGGGGAGAGGCTGGAAGAGGGCCTCATCTCCCTAGGTCCCTCGGGCGCGCAGCCCCTTCGGTTAGGTCGGTGCGCCGGTTGCAGAAGCAGCTCCAGAGGTTCGGCCTGCCCCCAGCTAAGACCCCGGGGTGGGGAGCAGGAAGGCGGTCGGCAGGCGACTTCTGGGGATTTCGCGCATCAAAGGGGGGCTCCAAAGGGTAGCCGACGCCTGCTCCACTTACTGGTACACGTCGCTGACTGGAGTTGGGGGGCCCAGATCTGCACCTCTTGGTCCCCCTCCCCCTGCCCCGTCAGCCCGCCGCCACTCTCGGCGGGGAGGGAGGGGCAGTGGGAGCTGGTTTGCTGGCTTGGCGGTTCGTTTGCATTGGTCG